>BMAW01120329.1:0-13477 GCA_019974015.1 Nephila pilipes
CTCATATACTTTAGTTCTGCCACAGATGAAAGCTCTCTCACAGTCGGAGTGTGGAATTGAAACGAGGCGAACGCTTTCACATGTGCTATTACCTTCTGTTACCCGAGATTTTAAATTCAATATCGATTTTAAATTTTTGTTTCTACGCTGCAAATAGTTAATCAAGTAATCAGACTGTTAAAGGGATATAATTCTTATTATTGAATTGGAAACAAAAAAAATTGAGAAGACACAATAAATACATTTGCTTTCGAATTAAAGTGAGAAATTATAAAACATTCCTTCATGGAGAAATCGGTTACTTGTTAATGATTGCCTTTTTAATGTAATGAAAAGTTTTTACACACAATACGACTCTTAGGATCATTAAAATTCTTTTAAATAACAGATTATACGAAGGTATAATGAAACTAAAATTGTTGCAGGAATTTGTATTCCTTATAATAAAAAAAATAAGGTTAGAAATTACTAACCACCCAAATGCTCTTTTTTTTTATCGGCTATAAATTCTCGTACCAGACTCTTTTCTATTTTTTAAAATCTAAATTAGATTTTTTACAACCATGTTCTGTTTCAAGATTTTACGGTTCCATGTATAGACTTCATGTTAAATTTTTCTATATACTTTTATATTCAATTTAAAAATTTATCGTTTCCTTTCATTTTAAGTACATTTAGCTCAAAATAAATTCAGTTTAATAATCGACTGTTTCTTTAATTTTAGTTACTATTAGCTAAAAATTTATTGTTCAACAATTTATCCTTTGCTCTAATTTTAATTATATGTAGCCTATATTATATTTAATTATATAAAATTTTAATAGCATGTACTTTTTATTACATTTATTATATATATTAAGCTTGAAATATATTCAGTTTAACTATCTGTTGTTTTCTTTAATTTTAAATCCATTAACTTAAAATGCATTCCCTTTAATAATTTATCTTTCGCTTCAATGTTATTTACATTTACCTTTAATATTTAATTGAATAATTTATCGTTTACTTTAATTTTAATATCTGAATAAATTATATTATTTTCCATTTCAGTATCTCATCATTCACTTTAATTCTAATATTTAATTGCGTAATTTAATAATAACAGGATGTGTCCCAAAAGTAAGTTGAATAAAAAAAGTTAATAAGTTAGCACCTTGGGTGACTGTTCTTTACAACAATTTGTATAGAACTTTTTTTATTTTTACATATTACAAAAAGGAAAACCAAATGTTTTTCGTTTTCAGAGCTAAACTTAAGGAATATCTCTAAACTATTTCTATGAGAGAATAATAAAGAAAAAAAATAGGCGTGATTTATATCTATGTTCCACTGTATGATACAATTAAAATAGGGATAGACTGATAATTAAATAATGTTCAAATTTAGAAGAAATATGCGCGTTATTTGTTAATAAATTATGTTATTGTCATTACTTATTATCATCGCCCTTCGAAGCAACACGAGTATTAAGGTCGAAGGACTCGTAATTTTGAAACTCGGACAAGTGACGAGGCTTAAAATATCCTGCGTTTCCGAACTTCCACACCATACCAACGGTAAGACTTGGTCCCTCGACCAAACATCAATACGCATTAGTCCCACTACTCAGGAGTACTGAAGTGTTTTCAGCTTTCTAATTCACGAATCAAAAACTTAATTTCGGATTGTTGTTACTATCGTCGCACTAGAAAAGGTTCGAGAGCTATTGGAGACTCGCTTTAAAACTTTCTCAAGTAATGATCGAAAATTTAGAAGCTTTACAGTATGCAAAACGCGATTTGATTTGGGGAAGAAAAACTCAATGGGAATTAATTCCTATGTAACTAAAATAAAATAAAAACATATAAAATTTTTGACGGTTAAATTATTGTTTGCAAAAAAGTTTTTTTTTTTTAAATATATGATTGAAAGTTGTGATTCTATCCCCCCCCCCCTTGGGTACCTCGATGAAACCATGGATATTGTTCGTTCATTGTTGTGTTGCGCTGGTGACCCAGAAGATAATTTTCAATAACTATTTTTTGTAAATGTCGAAGGAATTCGTTTATCCAAAGTTTCTGGAGCACTATTTACGATGAAACTTGTATTTTTGTATCTAGATCAAGTGACGAAGATTACAACGGACTGGCAACTTTTTTTCCGATGTTCCACATCACACCTACGGGGTGACTTGGGACCACGAAAGGTTTTAGCGTGCATTATCCCCTCTAAACTGGATTCTAATCCATATCTCGAGGAAAACAACACCGTTCGTTACCATGACCACTACGCTACCGCGAATGCTTGAAGATTTTGAGCTCGCGTTGCAACATTCACGATGATGAGACGCATGCATCT
Organism: Nephila pilipes; assembly: GCA_019974015.1. Lineage (NCBI taxonomy): Eukaryota > Metazoa > Arthropoda > Arachnida > Araneae > Nephilidae > Nephila > Nephila pilipes. The sequence goes on from BMAW01120329.1 coordinate 2,338, forward strand.
TATTCTTTTTACTTCGATGCGGAGGAATTTGAGCCCTTACAGATATAACTTGTATCAACTACGTTTTCCGACCGGTATTTAATGGAATTATTTTCTACTTAACTTAGACATCGTTAGTTACAACGTCTTTATCAGGACCACTCGGCCTCTGTGGTGAACATCTACATCGGTCAGAGATTCGAAGGTGATCTTAGAATTAATAAATAGAAATACAATTAGCAGATAAAAACAATGGAACATCTAAATTATTAAATGGTTAATTATGGTTTTCACGTCAATCATAAGCATTACGAACCGAAAACTTTCGAAAAGGAACAGATTTGTAATGTGCTTGAGTTCCTAGGCAATATTATTTTAGCCGCAGAAGTCTAGTGGTCAAGGTCACGAACTCTAGGTCGGTGTTCCTTCCATCGCGTCTTGGGTTCGGGCCTTGATGCCATTAAAGACCTCCCCCCGTGCACTGGCGCCGATGAGCGTCCGATGTGTCCAGGCTCTAATTTTATCTGAAGGCGTTGTGAGAAAGTTTCGATGAGAAGGGTGCCATACCAGATGTCGTCCTCGTCACTTGACCGAGGTTCAAAATTTCGACATTCATCGCCTAAACCTCTCGTGTTGTTTTCGAGTGAGATGTTAATAAAACAATCAAATCAATTCGGCCAAGTAATTCGCTTGTAAAGAATCATATTTGGCTAAAACGATGTTTCATAAAAGTGTTTTCCTTGAATGCGCAAATGTAAGAAATGAACCAAAGATGCTTTCCTGTTTTCCCTGAATTTGAAAGAGCAGCACCTATTTGTATAATATAAAATACACAATCAGAAATTTAAAGTAATTCATTTGTCATAATTATATGTTGTGCGTAATTATTTAGAGGTTTTTCACTAGATGGCGTGTTTTACAACAACGAGACTTGTTATCATTGATTTTGATCAAATTACATTTACATCGTGATGATCGGGCAGATGACATTCTAGAAACTAATTGCTTGCTTATATTTGAAAGAACACACATCCTTAATGTGTAAAAAATATTAATATTATTTAGAAATCTAAATCTATTTTAGAATAAGCCTATAGGAATAGAACAACGTTTCGTGCGATGAAACTAGCCGTTTTTAGAATGCTGTCACATGTCCAACACGAGGTTTAGATACTACGTGAAAATATGATTTAGCGGAAGAAAATAAAAATAATGAGTTTCAAATTTTTAAAAATAAATATAAAAATCACACATTAATATAAAAAAACAATTGTCGAAGAACTTTGGACCAATTTGTAAGATTTGGCGCTTTGTTTAATTAAGTCCTTCACAACAGTTCTATGAGATTAAAATTAGTCAACTGTAAAAGGTATTTCGAATCTTCGAACTTCCTCTTGGAGTTCAAAGTTTCACCGAAATATGTCACTAAATGTATTTTCAGAGTCTATTTAATCTGCAACTTGTTAATATCTAGAAAGATATAACAGTTTTAACTCTAAACATACCAACACTTAATACTTATCTATTTCTGCCATAGTGGGTCAAATGACCGGTCTTTCTTTTTCCTGATTGAATTTATGAAATATGTATGTTAGGAAGGATATAAGCAATTAAATGTTGTTATATTTTAACAAAATTATATATTGTCAATTTCTATTTCAATCAAATAGAATAAGAAGGCTCATCGCATTTTTTTTTACATATACAGAGTGTCTTCATTGTTCATTTTTCGCTAATATATTTTTCATGTTTAGAACAAATTTTGAAGGTTTTATTTTCGCTACAATATCCAAATTGATACGTCTTACGTTGAGAAGAATCTGTAGTAGATTTAGGCAACGTACGTTTTGTACTTGCTCTTTCTTTTAGTTGTTCACGGGCTCCTCGAAAATCGGCTGAAAGTTCAATTTCTTTATTTTACGTTCTTTTTTGGGGGGGAGGGGGGGTTTCGTTGGTTATGTAATTTTCGTTTAAAGTCAAACTTTTGTTTATAGAGAGAATATTCTTTATTTAACGCCTTATTTGGATTGGAGTTATGTGTATTCTTCCCGAGCCTAGGTATCAATGACGGTTGCCAGCATGAATATGAAAGTGGTGAGTGAATGTGCAACAAATTTTAACGAATTTAGAAGCGTAAGGAGGAAAGAAGCTTCTCGTTACTGAACATTCGAAATGCGAAATTTTGCGATTTTTTTTTTTTTTTTTAAGTAATGATTCCACGGATGGATATGGCATTACACGACGAATGTTCTTCGAGTAACTAGATTTAGTTTAATGTTAAGAAGGAGTTTGTTGATCGCGAAATGTTTTGTCGAAAGAGAGTTAAATGTACATGATAGTGTGACATCACTCGATAATGTTAAGGGAACGATGGATGGATATGCATGTCGTGGTAGAACGAAAGGGGACATTTTGTTATTTGTTTTGTCGAGAGATTCGTCTTCAAGCACATGGTGTAACGAAAGTTTAGTCTAAAACGTACTTCTGAGAGTGAAATGAAGATCCGGCTCCGGTCGAAGGTAGAGGAATAATTGATATGGAAAGCAGTAATGCTTTTCATCCAGGATTTTATCAGATAACTGTGCTTCATACAGAAGGTTCACTCGAAAAAATGTAATGTAAAAAATTGCTTAACTTCTCCCTTTTCCGATTCGCGGACTTCATGATACACCGAAAAAATCGCCTAAATTGACGATTTTGGGAATCGCCCCAAGTGGTTGGGCTAAAAAGAATTTTCTCCCACTTGAGGCAAAATTATTCATTCTTGTACCAAGTATCATAAATGCAGGCTTCTCAGTGGTAATTTAGACTGTTATATTGTCGAGCGTAATTGTTACAATCTATAACAGAATTAGTATTTAAATGCCCTAAAAAATGTGCAAATTTAACTTGCCATAATTCGACCCATTTATCAAGATTTTCAGAGTTAACCTCTGTAGTAAAGGAAATAAATATTGTCTCTCCTCCCCCCCAAATGCAGAGTTGACAAATTAATTCGCGATTCTGGAAGTGAAACGAGTCCCTTTTCTGATAACCGAGAGGAAGAATCGGTTACAATCCATACCGAACACGCCAGTGAAATCATAAATCCGAGTGACAGAATCGGTGACGTGTAGTCCCTCTGACACTAAAAACAGCAGAACTCCCCAGTTGTGATGGACGAAAGCATTGATGCACCATCATTTGCTTATTGAAATGCATTTCGATGCTGGAGACCAGGAAATTCTAATAAACCCTTTACAACAGGGTAATCATTTCCGGACTCGACATGTTTCCTAAAGACTCATTGTCCAACAAACGCCATCATAAACTGTGCTTACGAATTACCTAGTCTCTAAGACAGAGTCACTTAATGAATTTTGTAGCGAAATAAATTGACCTTTTCCTTAATTATTCCCACCCCCGATTCTTCAAAACTTAAAAAGCAAAAAGAGTTCACGCAGGCTCTTTTCCACACCTATTGTGTAACCGAAAAATTAACCCCCTTTTCTGATATCATTTAATTCGATAGCTACACCGAAAAAGAAGGAAAACTTCCAAATGAAAGGACATAAAACCTGCGGAAAACTACTCATGGTATGATTTGCAAAGGAAATGCTATGCATACCCCACCCATTGGAATAGCATTCGTAGAATTCTATTACGAAGTGTATCTGGAAGACACCTTCCATATTTATGCCACGAGAATCATAATTATCTTTATAACACGCATGTTTTCCCGCATCACCGCACAGTAGATTCCTTTCTCTTGGCACATGAATCTGCGATGTTACAAACACCATCAGAAACAGATTCGCTGGACGGTTAAAGTTCTATCCCTCTCGTGCTCGACTTAGAACTAATCCAGAGTCTTTGTTTCGACTACAGAGTTACCGTCCAATTCATTTCACTTTATAAAAATTTCCAATTATTCTGCGACACCAATTCATGCACTTGGATGACTTCCACATCATGGATTACTTTACAGCAGTTGCAAATCACTGGTAATACCTACTTCGGAGTGGACCGCGGACTGCGTAGGTATGACACTAAAGCGCGTTTGGCAACAAATGAATTCAGCGAGATTAGTCATTAGCTGCTCGACCACCATCGGAATAGAATTCCACCCCCTTTATGAGAGGAAAAGAGTCTCCGTTTTTGAATGTTCAAGGACCAGTGGCGTATACAGAAATTACCCTCCCCGGGTAAGATGTGCATAGTGTCACTGCATTTTTTTAAATTTCCAATTACCTGTCGGTATAATTACGGTATAAAGTAAATAATACGTTATATCCATCACATTTATGCAGGAATTTACAGCTAATTATCAAAAAATTAATTTTATTTTCCAATGTACGTTAAAACCTGTTCCTCAGATACTCATTAGATTGTACCACGAAACAGCATCATGTGATAGCTCATGCAACGCCACCTATTCCAGAACAAAACTGAGTGACCTTTCGTTCTCTCTCTCTCTCTTTCCTCCACTTTCCGCTTCCATTCTCCTTCGCACTATCCGCGTCGGAGGTAAACTGCGAATGCCAGAGCACTTTCCAGAGCCCTTCGCCGATATTTATTAAATGAGGCAGCCATCTATTTTTTCTCCGATGAACTGGTCAGTTCGTCATCTCCTGTTGTAAATATTTCCCATCTCTCCTAATAAACTTAAGTAAAACTACTGCAAGCATCATCATTGAATTCCTACGATACCATCATGGAATCCGGTAATGAACTTACCCCCCCCCAGACAACCAGCCCTTTACGTAAGAGAAAACTATCGTAGAATTGTGATGTAAAGTCTCATCACCCCACCTTCTACATTTATCCTAATTAAATGTGTCCCAGTTTTGTTACAATTTTATTGAATTATAAAAATTACAATGAGAATAAAATTTTGGATTACCTTTCAATAGGGATGCACCCCTTTTTCAGAGACAGAAATTTTTCAATACATTTTTCTGGAATTGGCTGAATCGAAATCCCATTTTCTCTTCGTCGTGAAGACACGTTAAGCACGTGGAGAGGAAAAATTATGCTTAAAATTTATAACATCTATAATTTATTCTGAAATACATTTCAAATTCGAAAAAAAATCTTAGAGGGTGCAGGTTCTCCCATCCCCCCCCCCTGATTATGCCACTGAAAAGGTCCTATTTTCGTGAGGAGGCGGACACAGACAGTAACAATGAATCAGATATTATAAATATCGCTAAGAAATGAAATATTCAATGAATCCGGCTCGTGTAATACGTAAACCGCATATTCTCAACCTTTGACATACAAGTGCATTTAAGCATTCCATAGAAGACTTTAAACAGAATCCCTTCTTACTGGCGCAAACCTAAAATTGCAATAAGGATAAAAACCAGGGGAGAACTTTTCGGGGATGATATTTAAACTTCATTCCAATAAAAAGGGAGACCTGTCGTCAACATAACGGCCAAACTACTGGGGCCCAGTCGGGCTAAGAATCATCTACAGATCACAACATATTAAATTCTTATTCTTTTCCGTAAAATCGACAGGCTCCGTTAGGAGTTCGGTACGCTGCAAGTGGTGTAACACTCCCAGCTCCTGACGCATTGATTCTTTCTGCTCACACCATTTTCTTTTAATAGCAAAAGATTGTGTTTTTTCGCTCCTCCTCCCGAGTCATTTGCACTTTCTCTTTTTACCTTTCAAAATCACTTTTTTTTAACCTCCTTCCATGTTACGTTAAAATATTCGTTTTTACCTCGGCACGTCTAGAAAGAACAAATTAACATGAGACTGTTATTTCGACAGCTTTTGTTACACATCAAGACTTCTCGGTAATCATTCTTACCTCCTCTGGCACACACAAACTTCCAAACAATCCACCCTACAGTCACTTGGAAACAGAATACACTCATTTGAAACTCCAACTTCATCCATGGGAAGTATATCACTCCTGATGCAAACCATTACAACCTTCTAGATCCTTCTGAACCCTGCCGATTAGATGTTTTCTCCTCACCTAGACTCAAATCTTAGATGTATGCAGAAATCTGCTGCAGCTTTCTCTCTGCACCCACCCCTCATCCTTTCTCTCATCACTCACGCGGAGTAAGACGCCGATCTCATTGATTGTTGCTACTCGAAGCGCAAGATTCACTACTACCAACACCTGATTCATCTGAGCTCTTTTTCACGTTACTTTCTCAATCTGCACCCCCGATATTGCCATCTGAATGGATTCCCGTCTTTACACCCTGATCCAACTATCGGTAAAGAAATCATTTTCACCTTCTCGCTTAATGGGAATCTCTCATTCCTTTACTTTTCGAAATCCTACGCTCTCTCAATCTCCATAAAATCGAATGGCTACCAATACGAAATTCGCTTTATTCTCTCACACATATCTAAGTTCTCGGATTACGATCACTGCATAATCTACCACTTAAAGTTCACTCCATGAATAACTGTACAATGAAAACAATCGTGAAATTTTCCAACTTCCCTGCAGCTTCTCCAGACCCCGAGAAAGTGGTGACTCAAATAACGATACGAATCGTACGTGAAATTACGCATTTCTATGTTGGATATCAAACTCCTTTAAAAACAGTCAATTCTTCGTTTCCACGATGCATTCGTTACGAATTTACAAATGCCCAATCAATTCGTATGAATTAAAAAAATGAACCTCTTCCTAACCTTTAACAATAACACTTTCCCTGAGTAAAAAATACCTTTTTTCGCAAACATGCCCTATCAGCACACTTCTATCTCCCACACACAACAGATATCGTTCCCAACCATCCGTAAAATCTCTTCACACGAGACAATGAAATATGAGTACCAGTCCGGTGGACTATTACTCACAATCATTTCCCTTTAGACAGAAATTTAACAAAAGTTACACTATCATATTACTAAAGTGTTAAAGTACTTACAAGTTTAAAACTTGAAATAATATTAAAGAGAGAAAAAGAAGTTTTTGTACCGCTCCTCGGTACCAAAAGAACGACTCTGCGTTCACACATTAGCGCTTAAAAGCACTGTTTGTGCAGAAGTCGAAGCCTCGGTACGGGGAAGAATATACAATAACTTTCAAGTGAATTTTAAAGGAATGCTTGGAAATAGTCATTTAAATAATAACCACTCTTCGAAACCAGGTTACAAAAATTCGTTTTCAACACGTAAGGCATGTTTCAATAAGCAAATCTTTTCTTTTTCGATGAAAATGCTCTAATATTGTACACCGACAACGTATAGTGCTAAGTACATAACTTCCGTGGAAGCAGCTGCTCCTGGAGTTTGTTTTGTAGGCAAAACACTCAATGGCTAAAATAAATCAACTCTATTTTACAATTTCTCAATCAGACAAGTTCACTTCAGAAAGACTATCCTTACTGAGGTAAAAATTTATTTTCAATCACTAAGCAAAAATAACACAATCAAAAAAGAAAGTTCTTGGAAATAACTCCACTCTCTGAAAATAAAGCGGCTAGCGTTCGAATCATCCGGAAAGACAACAGAGATATTTATTTATTGTTAATACAGGCTTCACAAATTTCAACGCTTACTACACAGGAGAATCATATTTTATACACATATTAAAAAGCCAACAGAAATGACTAAACACAGAAGTATACATTCATCAAAAGGGTTTGATTCCACTTCCTGAACATCCACCAAAAATCGAAGCTTTTATATTTAGAACAAGAGATAATTTTCTAAGTAGATTCACACACTTTCGCCTAACGTTGCCACCAATATCTTAGGAAATCTAATTTGATACGCTTATTGCGGAAGAGTTCACCTAAAAGCAACTAATAATTCATATTTTTTTTTCTTACTCATTCATATTAAAAATCAAATTCAAATGGTTACAGACATAATGAAAGCACATAAATAAGAAAACAAAATCAAAGTTTCTTGTAAAGGAAAGAATTATGGATTTTAAACACACAACTTGAATACTTTTCACATATCTACCATTATTGCAAAGTATCAAAATTTACATGCATTTTATTACACAATTTAGTAAGCAACTTTATTGTTCCCAAACATCTTGTGCACTTTATTTTAAATAAAACTCAACAAACATAACTATGCAGCAACCAAGACATTTTTTTACACGAAATGAAAACAGTCTTCGTTCATTAAAATTTCACCCAGACACTTTAGCATTTTCAGTACAGCAAAGTAACACTTTCCTACAAAAAATTCTTGGTAATGATTCCTATCTGACAATAAGGGGGTTTGTGTTCCAAAAAGGAAAAAATAAGACTTTATGCGGCAACACAAATACTATTTACTCATATACTGCTAATTCAAACTACACTTACTAATTCACATTTTATTACACTTTTCACATTATAATAATACTATATAAAGGGTTAGAGACGTAATAAAAAACATTTTTTGACAAAGTTTCTTAGAAGCGACTCCACTTTAAAATTTTGAAACGTGCAATATTAATAAAAAAAATTTATGTGGATACAGCCCATAAATACTATTCACATAGATACCGTGAGAGTAACAATTTCATCGAATCTCCTCACGAATTACACAATTTTATTACATGTTTCAATTCAAACATTTCAATGCACTTTAATTGAATTTAAATATTTTGTAACCAATTGTTTAATCGGGATGTCACGTTACAATTTTTATCACCATTTCTGGGAAATGCATTCCAGTTTCATAACCTCCATCCAGTTGGTTTAGTTATTATTAAAATCCATTTAAAATATATACGTCATTACCTATATATAAAACAAACCCTAAGTATGTAGCATTTTTTACACATCAAGTTAAGACAAAGTTAATAATATTATAAACACAGAATACAGACCATATATAGTTTCGTACGATTTGTCCCACACACTTAAGCACTTTCGGTTCAGTATCGCTTACAAATTGAAATACCATCGCATGAAACGCGATTCATGCAATGACACTGTAGATTTATTATTAGGAATAACGCTAAAAATTTCTTCTAAAATCTTAATACACTCTGAAAAGCCATTTTTGCAAATCTACAACTTGTTTCTCTCATTCCAAAAATTTAAATTTTACACACACAGCAAAACGGTTTTATATGGAGAGTATGCGCACTGTGTACGGATAACACATTGAAGAAACGAAGGTAGGGTTATGAGCACTCCCGTAGATTCTTGAAAAAACAGAAATATTTTTTTGGATCCTAAACGTCTCACGCTTAAAAAAAAGTAATACAAAAAAAAATTAAGTAATTTCCTAATTAGGTCAACAAAGAAAATTTTTATTTTAGTTACTTTTTATTAAATAATTACAATTCTTATAAAAATGTTTATACATATGACAGAATTGCAATATAAAGAGGCGAAAGAAATTTTTTCCAGTAAAATATACGCTTGTTGATGACGGTATTTATTCCTAAATTTAAATACCCTGCTAAATAGTTTATACAAGAGAAATTTTTTTCTCCCGTATAAAATGAAAATTAATTACGTGAAAATCAAATAAAAAATTTTATGCTTCGACGAGATTCGATCCGAAGACATAAAGATTCTACACCGACGCTCTACCAAATTTACCATTGCAAGACAAGTGATATAGTAAAAGCATTCGCTTGTTTATTAATTCCTCCGGTAAATTAAATATTTGGAATGCAGTTTCGCCCAACCACCTTTGGCGGCAGGAATTATTTATCGATATTTTGCTAAATGTGGCTCCATTAGGGCCGCTACATGTACTTAACGTTCAGCCAAAAAAAAAAAAAAAAAAAAAAAGCGCCGAGTTTGGCAATTTTTGAAATCGCGCCAAGTGGTTGGGCTGAACTGCATTTTCACCAATTTTAATTTAATTAATGAATTAATATTTAAAAAAACTGTATTAACATCAAGTGTCAAACACTACAAGTTTGAAAAAAAATGTGTTTGAACTTGAGTGGATGAATATGAAGTATTTTATAAACGATTGAAAATTTGAACAATATATATATATATATATATATATATATATATATATAAGGAGAGTGTAAGCTAATAGTAAGAATTTAAAAAATGAAATCATTTGTCCATTTTTAGAAGAAAATTTATGGGTAAAATCCTAATTTATAGATCCTGCTTAACACATAGGTACTGTTTCTTTTTATTAGTTAAAAACTATGAAAAAGTGATTATTTCACAATGTAACACCGTAATTTAGCACTACCATCCATATACTATTAAACTGTAGCCAGATGGCGCCACATGTTCTTTTTGGTTAGAAGCGCAAGCACGAGGATAATTCTTGGCAGAATGAAGTGATAATCGTGAATAATTTCTATCATTATTAACATTTGAAAAAATATATTGTGTTCAAAACTTTTATGAAAATATCGAGTAAAAAATGAGTTGATTAATTTGTCTTAACCAATGTTACAAAGTGTATTTACAAATATTTTTAAGAAGAAAAGCCATATTCAAACGTATTTTGTTCAAAATCGATTTTTAATGCATTTCATAAATTAAGGAAAACATTAAAAATTAGAGGAGTACATGCAATATTTTAGTCGCGGTAGCCTAGTGGTAATAGTCGCGGACTGGCGGTCGATAGTTTTCCTCGAATCGTTGGGGATGAAGGAGTCCTGGGAGTTAGGAGAGGAGGATGCCAGCTCAGGTGTCGTACTCGTCACTTGACAGAGGCTCAAAATTACGAAATCCGTCGCAATAGTCCTTAGGGAGAGCTCGGTCCCCTTGGGTATTATGCCAATAGCCTTCGTGTTGCTTCTAGTGCGACGTTATTAAAACCAATCTAGTTATCATTTTATAATAGGAATTATTTATTATTGGATTAGATATTAAATGAAATATAATAGTTATTGTCTTATTTTATTCCATATCTAATCCAATAAAATAATCATTTTTCATCAAGAAGAGGAACTTTGGGCAGACCTCTTGCCAAGCGATATGATACCTTTAAACCGTAAAATATTAAACGAAACTCAAAAATAAATCAATAAATATAATGTTTTATGTTTTCTGGATATCTGTTGCGTTTCAGTTTAAACAAAAATCATCGAGTGAAGAATATCAAATAGAAGAAAAAAAAGCGGATACAAGTAGGAAAAGATCTATTTACCATAATTCATTATGGATTCCAAACAAATAAGTCTCTGGATACCATACCATGCCTTCCTGTTAAAGCGAACCGCGTTTTTTAGGTAAAGTGACAAGATATTTGCCGAATAGAA
>BMAW01120332.1:0-24837 GCA_019974015.1 Nephila pilipes
ACGTTTCAAGCAAAGGTTAGTACTCTAGAAAGACCTGGTTACTGGTTTACTACGAGTGCCATCTCTGGGTTAGTCACGGGAGTTATTGATCGATGTGTTATATATATATATATATATATATTGATATTGTGATGAAACTGAATAAAAATTTATGTTATTATAGTATTTGTATTATAATTATATAGATTTTTATTTAGTTGCATCTCTATATCTCTAAAGGCATAATTATATGACATAGTACAATATGGATATAAGAATACAATTTCTTGTAACTTAATTTTCGAAATAATTATGAAAAAAAAAAGGAAAACCTTTTTAATGTAATTGAATAAATTATTACCTAACGAGCACCAGGGAAGTTTCGATAAAGATATTTCGCAAATAAAATAACTTAGTTTTAAATAATTAAAATATATGGTATAAAGCCCATTATTATCAGTGTTATTATTATTGTCTTATAAAGTAATATTTTCATTGTGAAAATTTAAGCATCTATTTATAAATTGCGTAAAATATATGATATGGATGATCGAATGAAGCTTCAAAAGAATTTTCGGAGTCAAATTCACGTAATTGTTTATTATTTTCAATATTGTCAGGTTTTTTTCATGATATTGTACATGAAGAATTCATAAGATAAGTCTGAAGCATTTTCCATCGAGATTAAATTGATTTTATCCTAAAATTCCATCGGCAACTCCTGCAGCTCTGTCGAAAAGACCTGAAAATAATTAAATAAATTTTATTTTATAAAAGACAGTAATTATTTCAGTACAAACAATACGTTGTTTTTTCAATTGTTAAACAATTACAATTTTCATAATAATTAACCAAGTGTTAATTGGAATAAAAGTTTTAATAATTTTTAAAGAAAACTATCTAATTTTCATACTTGAATGAATAAATTGGCCAGATGTAACAAATAGTTAATTAACATTACGTGTGTAAAAAAACTACATACAGTTTCGCTGTCAGTGTTGAAGTCATTTTACGGTTTCCTTTTCCAAATATTTACTATTAAAAGAATTCTATATTCCAAAAAATAATCGGCCTTCTGCTTATATAATGAAATCAACTCTCCCATTTCGATTTTTAATAATTATGAAAAAAACATAATTTTTCTGTGTGTACCCATACAAAACATAAAAGTGTATAATGTAATTATTAATGCATTATATTCAATTGACCTTCGAATTATTTATGTAGGTCGTTTTATTTGAATTATCAGTTAATGATAAATTCATTTCATAAGCAAGTATTTGTTTTGATTTAACTCAGTTGTAATTCACACATCATTATAACACGAATGAAACACAGTTTTGTATTGATTAGTTTTTACCATCGTTTACTTCTTTAGTAAAATTCCTCGTCATTTCTTTGTTAAAGATAAATTGTTAATAATGTTAAATTATTATTTATCAAAACTGATCTATGTGAGCATAAAAATAAACTTACTTCCTCCTCCACCATTATCTGAAAAGAAAAGATAAATACATAAGAACTTCTTAGAATTATGTAAAGGTTATGAATAAAAGCAAACTAAAAAGTAAAATGATTTTAAAGTTTAGCATTTTTCTGTTCCAAAAGGCATTTCCAATCGGATGATATTGATTGCAAAAGAGAAGTGGAGGCGCAAAAGAAATTACAGATAATAAAAATAACGGATGATTCATGAGTGTAAGGGAAGTAGACACTCACATGTACATAGAATTTAAATAATTACTTACAAATAAGTAAGTATTCGACTATTTCTGAATGACTTTGTACACCGATTTTAAAGTTGACAGTTTATGCAAATTTAATACTGTTTAGTTTTGATAGTAGCTTGTAATTCTTTATTTATACAATTTTTTTGATTGATACTATGCAACTTTCAACAAAAGAAAATAATTTTCATATAATCACAATTAAATACAATATTCGAGAAATCATATATAATGAATGATAATATCTTTATAAGTATGTGGTTCATTTAAAATCATCATCATCATATTTGAGTCAACAGCTCAGGGTTGGCCAAGGCCTTCTTTCGAAGGTTTTTGCAAGATAGTCTTCCTTTGACCTTAGTCTGAAAATTTTAATCCACAACCACTTTAAAATCTCATTTAGTAAAGCCACTTTTGAAAATAAATACTAAAAAAATGATAATTTGTCTAATTTCAACCAGTGAGTTTATTCAAGTCCGTGTATTATATCCCATTGCACTACAAACTCTGCATTGAAAAATTATATTTACACATTGTTTTGTTTAACATTCAATCAGGTATTCAAAGCTATATTTTATGATATTAAGTGAAAGATTCTGAAGTAAAATATGTGGTACTTTTCCATTTCGTAGACGCAAGCAATAAAGTTGCCAAAAATGTTACAACTGTAGCCAAAAGGAATATATGTATACTGTGTGTTGTAGCCAATAAAGCCTGCTTAGCGAGATTTGCGCCGGCAAAATGGAAAAGTACGAAATATGCTTCTCCGAAACAAATATTTAGTCTCTCTATTTCTTCCACCTGGCGTATACTTCCCTACATACATCCACTTCGGCTTCTACTGCTAGTATAGCATATCTATGGGGATGAAGTATGTTGATAACCGTCAATTTCCTATAATTTCCTTTAAGAAGGTGTGCGGAATGTAAGCAATTCTTCTGTCGTTCCGGAGAGCTGTTACATTAACATTTCACTTTAGCCATTAAATTAATTAGTTCCATTAAATTAATTAGACACACCGAAAACGTAAAAGAAACTTCAAATGTCGGAGCTTTTAAATAACACTTATTTTAATGTAAACAGAAACATCTCCAATCATTACAACAGTCGACTCATTCTAAATATTATAGAACAACACATAATAATCATAATGTCTTTGTTGCCAATCGCACAGGAGCAAATCTCTCTATAATCATTTTAGCAAACTATTTTTCCTTGAAGCAAAAGAACGACTCATTTATCTCAAACTAAACATTTACAAATTTAAAACTTAAGCGAATGGAGAAAAGATCGTCTGCTCTTTTCTTCAATTCTCCTTGCAGCTCCGCAGTCAAAAATGATGTCAAAAGATGACGTAGGCAGCCGCCACATGACTCCCCGTCCAGTCTCACGAAGGGAAACGAAACTTTACTCTCCTGCCGGATCTTGTTTGATATGCTGATTGTTCCTGCTCCACTGGCTCATCAGATGTTCCCAAAATGAATGCCGGTTTCAATCGATCCATTGCAATGAGGCGCTCTTGACCCTTAATAAGGACAATAAAATCTTTTGGAAGGCGACGGACCACCTTGAAGGGACCCTCATATTGCATCCGCAATGGTTTCTGGAATGGAGGCCGGCGGGCGAAGACATGACTACATGTTTCCAAATCCTTAGAAATGTAAATTCTTTGCGGGCCGTGACGTAGAGGAAGGGTAGGACTGATAGCTCTGATCATTCGTTGTAACTTTGCTATGTAGTCCGGACATCTATTGATATTTCTTTCCTCATATAGTTGTCCAGGAAGCGGAAGACTTGATCCATAGACCAACTCTGCAGTTGAGGCGTTCAGGTCTTCCCTTAAGACCGTCCGGAGACCCAACAGGACAAGAGGAAGCGCATCCAGCCAATCTCCTTTATGGCAAGTCAAAGCTTGTTTTAATGGTCGGTGGAGGCGCTCAATCATTCCATTACACTGTGGAGTATAAGAAGCAGTACGTGTTAAATGAATTCCCAGAAGTTTTGACAAGCACTCAAAAAGACCAGATTCGAATTGCCCGCCCCTATCACAAGTCAACCTCTGAGGCGTGCCGAATCGAGAAACCCAGGTGTTAACAAACGCTCTAGCTACTGTCTCCGCTTCCATATCTGGCAAAGGAGATGCTTCGGGCCACCTAGTAAATCTATCTATCATTGTAAGGCAGTATTTATAACCGCGCACAAGAGGCAATTTAATTATGTCTAGATGGACGTGTGCAAACCTCTCGTCAGGTACAAGGAATTGCGCTAAAGGGGTCTTGGTGTGTAAGTGTACCTTAGACTGCTGACAATCGATGCAAGTTTTGCACCACATCCCGATATCCCTATTCATACCTGGCCAAACATATTTAGATGCTATGAGGTGTGTAGTAGCGCGCATCCCTGGGTGCGACAAACTATGTAACTCATTAAAAACTTTGCGTCTTTATAGATGTGGAACGTAGAATCTGTTAACGCCTGTAGAGCTATCTGCATATAACGATTTAGCACCATCAGGCATTTGAATTTTTATCAGCTTACCACTGAATTCCATTCTACCTTCTAAAATAGATTTCAACTCCTCGTCTTTTTCCTGAAACTTCGACCATAACTCCAAATCAAACAGCGAGGAAAACTGTATCTCATTAATCCTTGATAAAGTGTCAGCTACAACATTACCCTTACCTGGTAAGTACCTAATGTCTGTGGTGAATTGCGAAATGAAATCTAGATGTCTCAATCGTCTGGGAGGGGCCTTTTCATGTTTCTGCGAAAAAGCGAAGATAAGAGGTTTATGATCTACGTATAAAGTAAAAATACGAGCTTCTAACAGATGTCGAAAGTGTTGTATTGCACTATAAACTGCCAATAATTCTCTGTCGTAAGTAGAATATTTGCATTGTGCAGAAGATAATTTCTTTGAAAAGAATCCAAGAGGTCTAGGACCATCAGAAGAAATTTCTTGCAGGACTCCTCCCATAGCAAAATCACTGCAATCTGTAACTAACGCTAATTTTGCATCTACTGAAGGATGGTATAAAAGCGTTGCATTCGCCATAGCTGTTTTAATCTCTTCAAAGCTTTTCTCCCTTTCCGGATTCCACTGACCTTCCCTATTGTCACTTTTTTTTACCGTTTAACAGCTGATTCAACGGTGACAAAGCAGATGAAATATTTGGAATAAACCTATGGTAATAGTTTACCATACTTAAAAACCGACGCAAGTCAGAAATAGTAACGGGTTTTGAGAAATTCACAATTGCTTGAACCCTTTCACTATGAGGGGTACATTCTTTGTCATTAATTGTATGCCCAAAAAATCTATTGTGTCTTTCCCAAAGTCACATTTTTACTCTTTCAACACGATACCATAATTTTTAAATCGCGTGAAAACTTCTTCCAAATGCATTTTGTGCTCCATATGGTTTTCACTGGCAATTAGGATGTCATCCAAGTAGGGGAAACAATAATCTAGTCCTCTCAAAACCTCATTAATGAACCTTTGGAAAGTTTGCGCGGCAGAACAAAGACCAAAGTTCAAAAATAGAAATTCGAAAAGTCCAAAAGGGGTAATAATGGTAGTTTTAGTTATATCTGGAGGGTGCACTGGTATTTGGTGATAAGCACGTACCAAATTTATTTTTGAAAATTCCTTCTTTCCTTTTAACATATACATGCAATCTTGAATGTGAGGACTAGGGTATTTATCGGGTATTGTGATACGGTTTAAAGTCCTTTAATCTCCCGTAGGTCTCCAATCTGATGATCCTTTGGGAATCATATGCAAGGGACTTGACCAATTACTTTTCGATGGCCTGCAAATACCTCTCTCCATCATATACTCAAATTCTTGTTTTGCGATTTTCAATTGAGCTGGATTTAACCGACGAGCTCTTGCACAAACGGGGGGTCCAACTGTAGGGATGAAATGTACAGTATCGTGCTTAATTGTATTCTTAGGGGAAACGTTCAACTGAGTAATCTCCTTACACTTAGGCAAAAGATCCAAATATTCGGAATTCCCGACAATGGTTTTTACTACTGGGACATTACTTAAAGTAGTTTTACCCTTAGCTTTTAAATCAGTTAAAGGATCAACCAAACAGCGTTTTTTCAAATCAACAAGCAAACCAAAATTTTCCAAAAAGTCCTCACCGATAATAGGCTTAGTAACCTCAGCGACAATGAAAGGCCATTGAAAATTACGTCTTAAACCTAAATCAAGTGTCAGTAACTTAGTTGCGATTTTAGACCCATTAGCTGCGTATAAAAAGAAATCAGTTTTCCCATTACTTTTAGTTACATACGATTTAGGATAACAGGAAACATCACTACCAGTATCAACAAGAAAACCGGTATGGTTGTTTACATCATTAACAAAAAGCCTGCGACTTTCACCTCTTAAAACAGAAGACGTCGCTACTCCTGTGAGTGATTCGAGTTTTTTTGCTCAAATGCACATGGAGATTTGCAACGTTTTGCCTTTTCTCGATACCTAAAATGGTACCAGCCCAGCCAACCTTCCCGTTTCTTAGCACTAGCTCGAGATACCGATGTACTTCGTCTACGTTGTGGTTTTGGGGATGCATGTCTTGAACCCATCCAAACCAATCTCGAGAGTTCATCTAACTGTTGTTGCATCTTAAGCAATTGCTCATCTCAACGACTAACGTGATCAGTACTCGAATTACCATCAGAAACAGAGTTTGTACTGCCCTGTGAAAACTCAGTGATTTTATCAGCCATTTCCGCCAACTTGTTTAGGTTCTCTGAACTAACAACTAGAACGGCTTGAACTTGCGGTGGTAAACGCCTCATCCAGATATTCTTAAGAAAAGATTCGTCTATATGGTTTTCACTCAATTCTCGCATTTGTCTAAGCAATAAAGACGGGGATCTATCACCTAATTCCAAATCCTCAATTAGAGTTTTAACTTTCCGGTTTTGCGATACTTCAAACTGCTCTAGTAAACGGTTTTTGAGAGCCGAATATGGAACACGGGGGTGGTTCACACACTATATCTGTAGCATGCGAAAGAGTTTCAGGGTCCAATGAAGCAACTAAATGGTCAAATTTGGTTTGCTCGACCGTAATGCCAGCTAACCTAAAACTAGCTTCAATATGCATAAAAAATAGCTTTACATTACGAGGTCAAAAACTAGGAACCTTAACAGGAACTCTTTCACAACCATTATTTGAACCTACAGCTCCTTCAATTTTAGTATCTTTACCTTCAAGCGACATCTCAATCTGAGCGAGTGGGATAATGAGTGATTGATCGTGAAGTTTATTGGCGCAAGAGGAGTTAGTGAGAATGTAAAGCGCACTGGTGTAAGAGCCAGATGTAGCTAAATCGACACCTCAAAGCGACAGTAAAAAAATAAAAAATTTTACCGACCAAATTCCTGCCTCAGAGGTTGACTTGTGATAGGGGCGGGCATTTCGAATCACGTCCGGGTCACCAGCTTATGGGGATGAAGTATGTTGATAACCGTCAATTTCCCATAATTTCCTTTAATAAGGTGTGCGGAATGTAAGCAATTCTTCTGTCGTTCCGGAGAGCTGTTACATTAACATTTCACTTTAGCCATTAAATTAATTAGTTCCATTAAATTAATTAGACACACCGAAAACGTAAAAGAAACTTCAAATGTCGGAGCTTTTAAATAACACTTATTTTAATGTAAACAGAAACACCTCCAATCATTACAATAGTAGACTAATTCTAAATATCATAGAACAACACATCATAAAAATAATGTATTTGTTGCCAATCGCACGGGAGCAAATCTCTTTATAATTATTTAAGCAAACGATTTTTTCTTGATATTACTCTTGTCCTTTTTGAGAGGCAAAGTGCGACTCATTTATCTCAAACTAAACATTTACAAATTTAAAACATAAGCGAATGGAGAAAAGATCGTCTGCTTTTGTCCTTCAATTCTCCTTGCAGCTCCGCAGTCAAAAATGATGTCAAAACATGACGTAGGCAGCCGCCACATATCTATATATATATAAGCGAAATACCACTGACTGACTCATCACGATATCTCTAAGACTATACAACCGATTGACTTGAAATTTGGTACAGTTACTCATTTTGCAATGTAGACGCTCACTAAGAACGGATTTTATGGAATTCTTAACCAAAATGTAGTTATCATCGGTTAATCTTTTCTTACCTATCGGTTATGTCATTTTGGCGACTTTATCGCCAAAAATTACATGACCAACGCCAAACGGAATATATATTTTTTTAAATGTATACTGTGTATCGCTACCAATTAAGTTTACTTGCAAGATTTGCGCGTGCGAAATGGAAAAATACAAAATAATTTAATATTGAAGCGCTGATGGATGATTGGCAAGATTTTGGAGAAGAGGCTCTTTTTTGCAAAATATCACCAAATATCTTCCACCGCCAAGTAGAAGCATTTCAATGACCTTGCATTGTGAATTTTAAAAAGCTATACTATGGTAACCCCAGCTGATTTCGCTCGCCAGCTGATTTCGGTTTTGCTGAGCAAACGATAATTTTTATTGTTGTGGAACCTAGACGAAGTTTTAAATTTATGAGAAAAGTATTTTATTATTAATAATGATTGATAAACTACATTTGTAAATCTAAACACAATCTAACCAAGTTATTGAAGTTGGCTTTTAACAAATGAATAATAACGGTATGTTATTCATGTCATTAATAAAAAAAATAAGTAGCTATCAAAATATTTATTTTGATGTATGCATTAATTGTAACCTAATGTAAATATCATGCAAAAGTTTTGTTTCTGTATTTTGGTAATTTTTAGTTTTTGTTTTCTAGGAAATAAACATTTTTCATTTTTTAAAATGGCTGGATATTTTATTGTTTTCAGAATACAGAATTATTTTTAATGCTATGATTTTTAAGAGCTATTCTGTCTATTCAATTGCAGTTCCAGATATGCTGCTACCGTAAGAGTTATCCTTTTGCAAAAAGAATCACGTAATACGGGTGACTTTTTGCTAAAATTTTTTATTATACTTCATTTTTTTGTTAGTATTTTTTGTTGAATTTTAAAATAATTTGATTTAAAAAAGTTAATTTCGGTTATATTTTTTAACTTGAAAAGTATTTCATTGTAGGTTAATAAAAATTGATTTTTCATATTTACTTTTCAGTTATAGTTCTTAATAATGGATGTTGAATATATTTGGATCGATGGAATACCTACTCCTTTCAAATTTTTTAAAATTCTTGGCGACGGAGCATGTTTATTTTCGTCTCTGTCTTTGCTGGTGTTCGGTGACATATCGATGGCGTATAAAATGAGAAATATTATTGTTTCTCACGTGTTTGACAACTGGGATCGGTTTAAATGCTACACTCAAATGCTATCTGGCGCCCCTTATAATACTAACGATTTATATTTTACCGAAATGTGTAAACCAAACACGTATGGATCTATTTGCTAAATTATGGCGGCGGCAGAGCTATTTCCCTATCAGTTCGAAGTTTATCAAGGTGGCTACCTTATAGCTTCTGTTGGGGAAACAATTCAGGGGGAAAAAATATTACGTTTTACGGGAAACTGTAATGGTTGTCATTTTGATGTTTTATTTCAATAGTTGGATTAACAAATAGAAGTAAAGTTAATCCTGGTTATGATAATGTGAAACAAAATGAAGAAAATGTGTCATCTTTAATGTTTCAGCCCCAAGAAAATGTGTCTGTGTTAGTTTCAAAGACTCAATCAATATCTAACATTGATTTTTCAAGTTCAAGGGAATCAATTATTAATGATGTAATATCTCTTCAACTAAATAAAGGTAAAAGAAATGAAGAAAAAGATTCACAAATTCAATTAGATATAAACAAGTAAGACCAGCTGCTACAAAATATATTCAAAGTCATCCTGAAGAACATAGAGAAGCTGCTTCAAAATATACTGAAAGCCATCCTGAAGTACATAGAGCGTAAGAAAATACTTTTCTAATACCCCCCACGTGAATCAGGCAGCCGTAATTAAATACAATGATAAAAGATCAAAAGTTAATTTAGCGCCATGGACTTCCAAAAATTTGTCTGGTTTTAAATATGAAATATATATTGACTATTCAAATGATAAAATTGTCAGTATCGGAAAACGTTTGCCCTGTTCGAGGTGCCGTGCTTTAAAAGGATAGAAGAACCTCCAGGAATGTGCTGGAGTGGTGGTCAAGTCCTGCTTCCTGTTATTAGATCCTTCCCTGAACCTTTGAATAGTCTTCTTAGCCATAAGGATCAGCTTTCAGAACATTTTCTTTCTACAATTCGCAAGTATAATGTATGTTTTCAGATGACGTCATTCTGAGCAAAAGAATTGAAGGAAGGAAATTTTATGCCAACATTTAAAGTTCAGGGCCAGGTATACCACAGGATAAGTAGCCTATTGGCTGAGCCTCTTCAACAACCTTCTTTTCTTCAGTTTTACTTTCTCTGTGATGATGAATGTGAAAGAAACATTCATTGTGGTATTTTCCCAGGTGTTAAGCCAGAATTAGCCAATTACAAAAGGCGCTACATGAACATAACAGGTATATTCACGATTTCAAAGCTGCTGTTGAGTCAGTTCCTAAAGACCAAAAGGAGTTCAAGTTTATAATTAATGCCGATAAAAAACCATCTAGAGAACACAAAGGTCGTTTCAATGCTCCAATTTTCTTGATATTTTATGTATAGGTTCCAAAATATAATATTATCGTCTGCCCAGCGAAGCGGGCGGGTATCAGCTAGTCTTCAATAAATGCTGTCATGATTTGCGAAACGTTTCGTCCATTAGTCTAACGATCAAAACGCAGTGCATGGCATTGCATTTTAAGCATATTCCCACTGCATAAAGTTTTCAATAATTAAAGAAACAAAACATAAGATATTTAGATGATAAAACAACATGTAACCATGTTGCTCTTATTTTTATTTTATTGCTTGATTTTGACGCCGCAATGGTTTGGAACTCAATTTTTTATGCTAGGAAACTCGGAGAAGGGAATTTACTGGGAGTGGTAGCCGCCACTGTTTCAAACGTCAATAAAATTTCAACATCAAAGAATTTATTTCTCTTTGGATTTGTTAATTTATGAGCATGTAATATTTTTTTTAACATTTTTGCTGTTATGATTCTAATTTTTTCATATGCATTGTTTCATATAGTTACTCGAAAAAATAATTCATTTAAAATTTGAGTATATATTCTACTCTATAACAATTGATCGTGATTTTTTCGGGAAGAATTTCATCTTTATTGATTCTCTTGCGTTAATGTTAAAACTTGAAAACACATAGAAAGAGATAAATTCATGATAAGCGAAAGACATGATAATTTTAATAAATGTTCTCCAACAAAAGTGGATAGTGTGTTAAGTAAATGAATTTTGTTAACTTGAGAAATTAGTCCGAGTTCATTGGATGATGCCTGCTAGTTAAACAGAATATAAGATAGAGTTTTGAAATTTTTTGATAAAATGCTACATTTTAATTAAGGCATCGCGTGGGATTTTTGAATATCATATAGCAAACCATAGGCTAGTTAATATATACAATATAACACCTTTTATCATGCCTATAACAATAAAGATAATAAGTTTTTTTTTCTTATACTCCTTTTGTAGATCAATGGTTTCCAGCTTGGCTATTGCCAGAGAAGGTACAGATTTTTTTTCCAAAAAAATTAATTTTCATACCATAGAATGGAATGGAACCATATGCCATTACGAATATTTGTTTTACACTTTTTATAACATTTATTTTGTTTCACTATAAAAATAATCTTAAGTATATATTAATGCAATTTTCATTTATATGAATTATTATTTGGTTATCTAGAACTAGGAATAAATTTTTCAGTGCTTACTATACAAAATCAATAAAAATACCGATACGCAGACAAAATGAAAGCAAAATTTAATTCATTATCAACTTTAATTACATTTTGGAACAATTTTAGTGCAGCGTTTGAGGTTTCATATCGCAATATCATGGAAGTTCCTTTTACGTTTATAATTATTTATTAGTATGAAACGGGCTTCTCGGCAGTTGCCGGTGAAAATAAAAACCTAAGATCGGGCAAGATTGATAATCAGAAAAAAGATACGAATCACACCTTCCACACTGATTCCCAGATTTGACAAACATGTAGCCAATAAGCAACAATAGAACTTGTATTCAATTTTAATATGATAGATGTAGTTGTTTTAATTGATTAAAAATAATGCAAAACAAATAGAACTATAAATTTACGTATATGCTATAGCTTCCCGTTGTTATTATTCTGTTAATTGTAGCTTCAAAATTTTTTTGCAAAAAAATTTTTATAGTTTAAATCATACCAATTTTTGTATCTGTTAAAAAAGAGGTAGGGGGGGGGGGGCCAGAAGAAAATTATTCCAGTAAGGGAGCGCGTGTTTTAGATGATGCTTTAATATGTTTTGTTACACTTATAATATGTTCGAAATATTGTTACATATACTTAAATACATGTGATAATGATGGAAGATATCAAATATTTCATAAAAATACAACTTTATTTTAAGAATTCAGCATTATTTTATAAATTCTTCTTTATAAATTATTTGCATTCAGAATGAAAATCAATCAATAATTTTATAAATATCTTTACATTGTAACTGTGCAATAATGTTTGTTATTTAATCACTATGAATGAGCAAAATAAATATTTTTATTTTCATACGCAAAGCTTGTTACAATTAATTGTAAGAAATTCGATTTTTTTAGTGTAAATTCTTTGAATTCTTACTTTATTTGATTCAAAAGTGTTATTTAATAAATAAAATATCCGTATTGCTTTTGTTAAAGGGCATTCAGTTACTTTTTTGTTATCTGTTTTATGCCAGTAATAACTAAAAAGTAAACAAATATTTCCCACTATATATATTAAGTTTAAGAAATTTATACAGTCATCAAAAATATGGTTATCTTACTCTAAAGTAAACATTCAAAATTTCGCATTAAATTAACACTTATGTGAAACGTTACTTATATCTTAAAATAAATAAAAGTAATTATTCAAGTGTGAAATGTAATACTCATTGTTTGATTCTACATCAATGGAGTTATTTTTCAATTTTATTAAAAACTACCTATACAACTGAAAAACGTTACAAAAGAAACGAAGGATAAAAATTATTAATTTATTATATATTTAAAGCATTGTACATGCATTAAATATATGTTCGTTATTGTTTTAATGTGCTAAGTATTTGGTTAATAATTTTATCGCACATTTCCCCCCCATTGTTTACATCAACTGCATATTTTTGAAATATATTTTTTAATTAAAAGTTGGTTAAAAACCAAATTTTCTTTATAAACCACATTATATATATATATATATATATATATATATATATAATGAATTTGAGCAAGAGGCTAATCTCCACTTTGAAAGGTCAGAAAGAAAAGTAATAGAAGCTGGTTTATTTGACAACATGGATAACCTTTTCCGCAAGCAACTGAAATCTTTCTTGACAATGTTACATATCAAGTACTTTTTCTCATCTTCCTTATCATTAAAGTAACGTATCGAACTTTAACAAATTATTATAATTTTAGTCGAGATGTTATAATGCGACCGATTTCATGGGAAGAATTATTTCAAGCGCATCAAATAACGCAAAACTCCTTTCTTCTTTAAAAGACTCCTGTGCGAAATATTTGGTTTAACGGAAAATTCTGTCCGTTTGTGAAGTGAAAGAAAATAATTCATTTTCCCTACATTTAATAATATTTGTTGTTCAATATTATTCCCGTCATTACTAGGAATAGTCTATAAACATTACTGGTGGGTGCCTGGTGAGTTGAGTGAGAAAAATTTGCTTAATAGAATCATCCTATGCACATCTCTACTCGGAACAAAAACAGACCGATTTTGGACCGGATGATAAATGGTGATGAAAAATTGATTATTTTTTTAATACATCGTTAGGAAAAGAGAAATAATTGCACCATGGACTATCTGTCCCCTTCACCTCTAAATCGATATTGAGCTTGAAAAAGAGAACGCTGTGCATAGGGTGGGACATCCCAGAAAGCATACATTTTGAGTTTTTAAAACCGAAATAAAAGCTCGATTCGGAGATATACTGTCAGAAAATGGATGATTTAATCAAAGAACTGAAAAAAGGAAGCGATGAGCAATTTAATTCTCATTGTATTGCATCAGGATAATGCAAACCACATGCTGGTTTGGCGACTCGTCAAAAAATCTCAAAGACAAACCGTGAGAATTTCTGTCACAACTACTCAGAACTAGCACCCCCTAATTATCACTTGTTTATCTCCCTATAAAAATTTTTAAGAGTAAAAAGATATAAACTGAGGCAAACGTCATTCTAGCCCTACTTGAGTTCTTTGCCTCTAAAGACCAGGCATTTTTCCATTTCATTTTACCATCACGCTGGCAAGAGTTCTTAAGAAACGACGGAAAATATTTGTACAACAAATATTATTAGATGCATGAAAAATGTATTTAAACTTTAACTCCACAAATGGATAGAACTTTCTGGTAGACCTAATATATATTTTCCCATTAAAGAACAATATTAGTATAAAATGACACATTTAATTATGTGGTTGATATTTTCTCATGTAAAGTTATTATGTATAAATATTACAGATGTAGATTACCCTCTCAACAACATAATTGGAACAGTTATTGCAAACCGTTTAAACTATCTTGGGTTCTCTTACTTTTTTTTTGTCAGGAAATGTACAAATTTATGATATATATTATGAGCAACCACGTTTATTGAATCTTTCTTTTTATTTAAACCCGTATTGATGTGCAGAAGGGATTTGTGTTAACACATTTCATAGGGAACTAGATGAGTATATTCTTTGAAAAATTTATCTTCCATATACCAGAACAATGATCAAAGGTGTTAAATACCTTTGCAGATTCCGACTAGTACCAAAATGTATTTTTGAAAATTTCTTGCGGTTTATTGTTTTCTTCCAAGTTACATTTTGAATGATACAGTAAGCAATGATAAATATTTTTAAGCATATTTCTTAGAATACACATGTTTTAACACCTATTGTGTTTTATTGGAAATTTTTTTTTAAAATTTTTTGGACAGTTTTATGTCAAATAGAAATTTTCATAATCGTTAATTTCTACTGGTTCACACTTCTAGAGCTTTGTTGTACATTTACAGACGATTAAATTACGTTATCCAGGGCAAAGATAACGGAAGAAAATAAAAAGCTAAATAATAAGGAAAATAAAATTATAATTTATTTTTTGAAAAAAGGTACAATCTCCGTCTGAGCAAGCTATCCACTAATCAGTTGTTATCACGCTCTATATAGCCAGATGTAATATAGTGGGTTAGAAATGCCTGAATAAGAAAGGGTCAGAAAATAAAATATTTCCCTCCGACAAAATTTTAAAGCCTTATTTTTTTTTTAGATGAAACAAAATAATTTATTTCATATACCATTAAATAAAACGTTACGGCACATTAATTTTCTTAAAAATGAAGTTTTAGAGGTTTAAATATTTAAAAATAAAATCAAACTTCCTATTTTCTATGACATCTTATGTTTTGCCCATGAGTTTCGAAGCATCTTGTACTTGTGAAAATATTGAACATATAAAAGCATTATTTTGTTATTTATAGTTATATCTTTGAAAACTTATTTTCTGAACATAAAAGACAATATAAAAATATACATAAATATTCGATACTTCATCCGAGAAATACGAAAAAAAAGTTTTTATGGTTTTGAACTGCATTCTAACCGACAGTAAAAGCGAAAATATCAAATATGAAACACGTACGGTTTCCATGTAATAGGTATTGTAATTCTCTACATATTTTTCTCAGATGATTTTGCTAAAAGTGTTGTTCCCTCCAGAGCTCTTACGGAATCATTACTAAGTGCCATTTTATTATTTAGGCACATGTCAACATGGAACTATTTATAATAATATTATGGTATATGCCTGTGTGAAGATGAAATGAAAATACATGGTTTATAATTTAATTATAATATTATGGGACCATTATAAACATACTTACCCTTCACTCTGTGATCTGAAAAAGTAAGACAACAATATTTATTGAGTTCTTCAAATGTTACGAGTAATTTCAACTTCCAATAAATGAATGCGCATTCTTTCTGAGAAATAATATACATTTGATTGAGAAGAGAAAAGATATTAGTTCTTGGAATTTTTTTTCTCTCGAAATATTTGGATTATTTTATGTAACAAAATTGCAATGCAATATTTTTATAATAGAGAAGACATGAATTGGCCGAAATGAATCAATTATCTATATATAAAAACATTGCAAAAGTAAAACAACAATTCGTCGGATTTCCTAAGTAATTTCAACTTCCAATAAAAGAAAGCGCATTCTTTTGAAGAAACAATATACATTTGATTAAAAAAAAAATTATTACCTTTTGGAATTTTACTATCGAAATATTTGGACTATTTTTTTAAGTTTCGAAACTGCAATGCAAATTTTATTTTAGGAAGAAAGCATAGTTTAACCGAAAGAAAATAATTATCCACAATAAAATTCTTAGTACGAAACAATGTTTCTTATGCAAAATAAATACTTTCCATATCAGTTATCACCAATGAGTAAATATTTTATTATAGCTCAAATTTCAAAATAAGCTTTTTATTAAATCATTAATCTTCGGGAATACTTATTTAACAAATTTTTATTTAAGTGGGAAATTTGTTTCCTATGTTTTTATATGTTTCTAAAAACCAGTGTACGATATTTTACATTATATCTGCATAATTTAACATTTGTTTTTTAATTTTATTTTTTGAATGACTGGGGAAGAATTTTAAGAATTAAACTATTTTTTTCAGATTTAAAATTTAATAACCTATGACAATAAAATAATTTTTTCTGAAAGACAGCATACACTACATGTTAGCTCAAAACATGTTAATATGAATGTGAATTAATAATAACGCGAGAAGTAAAGCTTCAATAAAATATTCATGCAAGATATTGTTACAGCTCTGTAAATCTAAACCTCACTTTATTTTCTATGTATTAAATCCATACTTACGATGTACTTTAGCCATTGCTGAAAGTAATACAAATAGAAATTACATTTTGCTAAAATTCAATAAATTCCAATGTTTATTCAATACATTCAAAGCAATATGTGTGACAAAAACATTTTTTTGAAATTTAAAGAATTTTTTAGGTATGGATTCCAAAAATTTAATAGCAAAATCGCAATTATTTTTTAAAAAGCACAAAAATGTCGAATAATTATTCAAAACATATAAAATCAGGGCTTAAAATAATGTTTATCTAAACATAAGGCTCAACCTAGTTATAATCTTTTAGAACAACCTGTGTACCTTTGGCAGTAATGTACATTTTTTCAATTTCTGTGTACCTTTGGTAGTAATGTACATTTTTTCAATTTGTGAAGAAAGTCACATAAATAAATTAAGTCACACAAAAATGTTATATACTTCCTTACTAACAATACTTTGGAAAGAATTTCGTGAAACCAAATGTTAATGTCCTTCGAGTAACCTTTATTGTGAATAACTTAGAGATTGTAGCTAAAATATGGATATAGTGATCTTTCTCTAACTTCTGTGTCTGCATTTCGCAAGTAAATTTAATTTAATTTTAGGAGAATTGATACTAGAGTATGTGCATGCCGGAATAATGGTTGATTTATAAAAGATTTCCCATTTGTTTCTTTTTATTTTGTGTTTTAAATATACTACTGATTGTAGAAAATGCAACACCATGAAAGAATCATCAGAATCAAATGAAATTTAATGCAGAAACGACTTGTACTGATACAAATAAATGATGAAATTTTCAAAACAAAAGAAACAAATTAAGCGTCCGAAATCAGTATTTGGTGCAGCCACCATGCGCTGCAATAAGTGCTGCTATACGACGTGGCATGGAGTCAAACAGATGTTGAATATCTGCTTGAGGAAGAGAATTCCATATCGCTTGTATGCGCAACCAAAGTTCGTCTTTGGAAACTGCAGGACGCGGATCACGAGCGAGACGCCGACCAACCATATCCCACACGTGCTCAATAGGCGACATATCCGGTGAATAAGCAGGCCAAGGAAGAAGTTGCATGCGTTGTGCTGAACAGAAGTCTCGAACAGTCCGCGCAACATGTGGGCGTGCATTATCCTGCTGAAAGATAGCTCCAGGGATGCCTTGAAGGAAAGGAACGACTTCGGGCTGTAGGACTTCACGGACGTACCTGTTGCTATTGAGATTACCCTCAATTCGTATCAAATTGGATCGTCCATGATACGAAATCGCACCCCAGACCATAACTCCGGGTGTTCGACCACTATGTCGTTCAATAATACACTCAGGAAGGCAGCGTTGACCGGCATAACGTCTAACACGAACACGGCCATCATGGGTCCACAAATTGAAGCGTGATTCATCTGAAAAGACAACTTGGTGCCAATCAGCTCGCCTGTCTCTGTGCTGAAGAGCCCACTGCCGACGCAGCCGTCGATGATTCGCCGTGAGGGGAATCCTGTATAAAGGCACCCTTGCACGCAATCCACGGCGCAGCAGACGACGACGAATTGACGAAGCCGACAATTGTACACCTGTAGCCGTAGACCAACGTGCTGCCAGCTGCCTGGAGGAAGCTGTGCGATCATTCACCGCCATGCGGAGCAGGTGTCGATCATCGCGCTCTGACGTCACCTTCTGTCGTCCAGTGCCTGTTTTTCGAGTTGTTCGGTGCTCGTCGGTCCACTGCTTCCAAACTCGCATCACTGTGGAACTGTTCCGCTGCATACGAGCTGCTATTGCGCGATAGGAAAATCCTCCTTCTCGAAGGCCGATTATCCTCCCTCGTTCAAACTCCGTAAGTTGCTTGAATTTCTTATTCTTCCGTCGTGGAGGCATACTCAGGTCTCACTAAACGTTTGCCACTAACAAATAATCATAGACTTTTTTCAACGTCCCGCTACAGCACTTTATTTATACGCTTTCAGCATCAATTCAGAGGGCGCTGCGCGCGCCGCGCACGCGCGATGGCTCTGAAACTTTATTAATTTGCATAATATCCTATAATTGACATTTGCTGCGAATTTCATTTGATTCTGATGATTCCTTCATGGTGTTGCATTTTCTACAAACAGCAGTTTATATTTGTTCATCGGGATTGCATATAAATAAACTAACGTCTTTTCATTCACAATATGAAGCAGGAATTTGTATTTCAAAAAATGTGTTTAACTATTTAATTTATATTTTTATTTAATAGTTTCTTAAACGAATAACTTTTAACGATTGAATTTGAACTTAATAAGATATTTTGATTTAATACAGTTAAAAGAATTTTCTTATAATTATCTTTCTCAGATAAAATTTGATGTATATTTAACATTTATTACTTATAATGTAGTTGCTTTGAGAAATTTCTTAAAAGTAATTGCTTTGAGAATAGGATTCCGATTGTTACTATTCCATATAGATAATTCGTTAAAATAAAGGTAGACGTTTTCTATTTCATCATAGATATTAAAATTAATTTTATGAATTTTCTTAAATTTTATATCTAAATATTATGTTTCCTTTCGGATTTTATTATTTTGAATTGAATTTAAATAAATAAGATAAAACGATGCATTACTTATATCTTCAGAATTCTTATTATAATTCAAAGTAATAAGGTAATTTGTATACCTATAAATAATAACATCGTTTTATGTAGTTTAGTTCCTAAAATGTAAATATATATTTATTTAAACTATTACTTGTTGGTCTACTTGTGGTATACATTTAATTTTTGAAATAATTTTTATCACAGGATTTGATACATTTTTAGTAGATTAATTAAGAAAAATACGTTTTTCCTACAAGATAAAATGTGCCTCATTTTGGTTCGCTTGTAATTTTTGGACTTATAAATAATATTCACTTTGCCTGGTGTGACGAATCACATTGAATTGCTTCCTGTTGAAGGGTATGTAAGAGAATGAAAAAAAAAAAAAAAAAAACCGCTTTACGCCATGGATCCTCGTATACATAGGAGACTGTTTCTACTGGGTATTGCGTTTGTAGACGTGATGATATATGGAATCTGAAACGATTACAAAAAACTCTAAGCCACAGGAAAAAACGTGCAATGAGTTTATTCATTATTTTCGATTACTCCCATCCATTCTAGCTGTTGTGCATTCTCACAGGTTTCGACAAGACAATGTGAATCCACATATATCGAAATTCGCTACCAAGGTCATCCAGAATTACATTCTGACGTCAGAATCTTGGCTACCTAATTTTTTAGGCATAAGCATCATCGGGCAATATCTAGAACTTCTTGATACACGCTGCACAAAAGAGATCTGCAACCTCTCGCACCCATTAGAAATAGTGCATTGCCTAAAAAATGTAATAGCGCGAATTACTTCCAGGAAGTCTTCACGCGTTAATGAAATTAATACCTCATCACACTGTTACTGTTTTGTTTTCTCCTGTAGGACTTACATGATATTAGGTAGTGTAGAAATTTTTCTGAAATTTCAGTTAACATATATACATGTATTATTTATATAATTGAACATGCGAACCAGGAAGAAAAATAAATTTCTACGATAACATTCAAACATTACAGATATAGTTTGATATTCTTAAATGAAAAACAAGTTTTTCAAACGGAGTGAATTTTTTGAAGCATTTTTGGATGGATCAGAGAATATAATGAATTGATTACAAACTTACCCATTGCAATAAATGCAATCAGAAGAAAGATAAGGAACACTGCTCTCATTGTGAAGTTACTGTAGATGATGTATTATTTGCAATACTACAGAAAATTCAAAAGATTTTTGTCTTTTATATTTAGTTGAAATCGTAATAAATTCTAATTTCAGTGAGAAAAGCAAATAAATCTATATGTGTTTAGCAGGTTTATAAGTTTCCGTGTACACGTATAGCGGTAATATAATCTTGTTTTGTCCAAAAAGAATTAGTTTCAATAAATAAGTCCCATATATACATATAAATACATATTTATAAATGAACAAAAACAAAGTGCTGATTATATGGACAGAAAACTTTTTAAAGCCTTTTAAGGCAACCATAAGCTTTAACTACTTCTAGAAGATATATTTATTACACTCTTTACATTAGATTAGTACTGAACGAATAACACTGAAGCTATATAAGATTAATAAGTATCTGTATAAATAAAAAGCATTCATAAAATCAAAAAAAATATTTCCTGAAAAACATTAAAATGTATTTCCTTTGGATAAATACAATTGATTTCGAATAACTGTGTTCTTATTTCACTACATTGATCGTGTCATGCTGACCTCAAATTGGACATCCTCTGCTTCTCTAAATGGGAGGTTTTATTTATTCTGGGCTTAAATGCATCGGTGTTGAGAAGGTGTTAATATAGGCTTGAGCATCGCTCAAGGCGGTAGCATGTAATCTAAGTATAATAATTTATGTAATTTTTTTAGCATACGATAAATTAGCTTATATGAATGGAGTTTGTATTTAATTGGAAATGTTATTTTCTAAATGTGCAGCATTTGAGGTATGTTCGTAAATTAATTCCGAGAAATTCATAATCAATTTGTTAATTAATTTTTTGTCTAAATTACTTCAATTTGATGTCTTTTATTTTTGAATTCTGTTAATTGCTATGATTTGTTGTAATAAGATACTAAAACTTACGCAAGGGCTTTCGATTTAATTTCAGTTTAATTTTTTTACTTGGTTACAAAATCTATCAAAACGTGGTGAAAAAATATGGGACTGAAGCATTTTTTTGAAATGAGATGGTAAACTTTACTACCGGCTACCTTCTTGAATTATTGCCATTGCTGTTCAATGAATTCCTACGTAAAATTTATCCTTTAATAAATAGAAATATAGCAGATTGTTACAAAATAAAACACTTAAGTCATCTGTATTTTGTGTCCAATCATAAAACATTCACATCCAGTTTAGAATTATGCAGTTACAAAAAAAAATTAATAATCATCCTCAAAAGCAGCACACAGTACTTCACATTGAACATTCATTTGACTTATATGATTCATGAAAAATTCTATTATTATGTAGAAACAATTTTTGTAATTTTCTTCGTAATAAATATGTTACTCAATACTATTCTATTATATTACGTAAGTATTATATTCTTGAGACAAACAACTCCATTGGATATCTGTAAAACCTACTTTAAATAGATAAATGTTGTTTTGTCCAGTGATATAAGTCGAGCCACGTGTTTAATTCCTGATTCTATTAGAAGATTGGATTTGTAGTGGAGTTGATTCCCAAAAAGAAACGTTGGGGTTCAATAATACACAACGTCCGTCACCTCTGGCTCACATGATAATTCTAAGTACACTTTAGTAAATAATTAAATCGAAAATAAAGTCATATTGAAAAACATTTTTCCTTTTAAATTCTTTAGTTTGACAAACATACTTCTAGCCAAAAATACAAATGTTAGTATAAATTTTTAAAATGGAAAAAAACGTTGGTGAAAAAATTCTTCCACGATGAAGAAAAATGCTATTGTAAAATTATTAATACATTTTAATTCCCGATTGTCAGAAAACTAAATGGTGTGAAAGAAAGGCTTTTAGTACGCAAGACCGATTAAATATTGCAGAAAAAAATATTTAACTCATTACTATAAATTTTTATTTAGCTAGAGCAATACTACTATGGCTTATTTGTCACGCATCCTACATGTGTAATGCTTAAAATGGGTACGGTGGCCGTGTGTTCACAGGAAAGAGCTTCTGGTCGGTGATGTTTCAGTCGAACAGTGTGTACTAATCCTGATGGTACTTAAGATACGTTATGTAACGAAACTGATAAGTCGAAAACTGATAAGTTATTTTGATTTGTTTATCGATTACTTCGGGTGGCATGAAATGCCCTAATCCAAGGACCGCCAACCATACATCAGAAATTAATATCATAGTCAGAAGATGAGTTTGGTACCTGAGTTGGCATTCGTTCCCTGCAGGACTTCTTTCCGACTGATGTAATGGGCATAAAACTTGTTAAGCGAGGATCGTCAATGGAATCAGGACATGAACACGTGGTTCAACTGAAACTTTGCAAGTCTCGAGTTAGCCAGTGTCAATGAACATTTGGCTACTGCGGATCAGATGGTTGCGATTATATCTTTGAATAATAGCGAATAATAATTATTATGTAGTCTAAATATGGGAAACAATTTGTTTCAATAACGAAAAAAGTAAATATATATATTAATTTCAAGATACTTTCAATAATATAAGTGTTTTTATCAAGAGATGTGATTGATATTGTGAAATTGCCTTTCCTGTCTTAATAATAAAAAAAAAATAAAGAAAGAAAAGAGATTGTAAATTATAATTTATTTGAATTGTCTTCAATAAAACGAATGGAAGACAATTCAAATGCATTACTATAAGTCTCATGAGTCTCTAAATATAAGTTTTTCAAAACTTTCTCTCATATATACATATAACAAAATATAAAAACGGTTGGATCCTATTTTAGTTGGCTTGGCGATGTCGTATTTTTTTCTGGATGCGATATTTTGCTAAAAGTGGCAACCCTGTTTTCTCTTCGCTATGGTAAAAAACCCGATTTTGGCGCCAATTTTGTGCGATTCTTGAAAACCAGCTGAAATTGGCCAATTTGCCAGCTAAAATAGGATTGTACCAATAAAAACTATAGAATTTTATAAGGCTGTCTTTGCATAATATTAAAAAATAGAGCCTGAAATCGAAACATTTTTTCTGATAGTAGAAAGCTCGAACCTTAATTTTATTTTAGACAACACTATATTTAGAGAATAGCATAGTTTATAATTTTCCCTCATTACCATCTGCAGTAATCCTTTTTGGTGTAAAATGTGTTTCATGTTCTGCCTCAGTTACTATTATATATATAGGTTTTCAACTGTACATGTTCAAATTAAAAATGACGCGTTTTTGGAATGTACCCAAATTTTCAGTGTACTGCATCATAAGAGGATGTATGAGGTACAAAGTCAGAAAGCCTTGTGGAAGTTAAGTTGAAATAGTTTTCTGTCTGGAAAAGTGTCCCAAGTTTTGATCAGGTTCTTCAACATTATACAAAAACAGCCTTGAACTGTTTGAAAGGACCTAAATGATACTAATAATATATGAATTACGATATTGACTTTTTATCTACTAAACTGAAATTTTTTTTAAATGAATGAAAATTTCCTGTCCTTTAAAAACACCTAAGTGATGACATAGAATAACTTTCATTATATATTAACTGATCTGATAGCCGGAAACTTTCATTCGATTTTTTTTCTCTCAAATGTTAAGGATGTTTATCACTAAAATATTTGATCAGCTTTATTTTTATAGTGTTCTCTAATGTTGTTTTATTTAGTCTTAGAGACTAGTTAGAAGCGCTCAAGTCAGTCAATAGATTGTGAGAGGAATTGCGATTCTAAAATTAAGAAGACAATCAGTTCTAAGTATTTATGACAATTCTTTCAAGTTTTATAAATTTTTTCATTTCACTTGAGGAAGAAGAAATATATTTATAAGTCCAAAAACTGTGATAAATGCCGTGTAAAATATTACGAGAATGTTTCAAATTTCGAAAAGAAATTTTACTTTAATAAAGCACTATAACGAAAACACAAATGAAACTCCACACAATCGCGAATGCTTCCCGCTCAATGGGTGGCCGAGCTTGCTGGGCCTTGTTAAATTTCTGACTCGCATAAGATATTGGGTAAGTCTTTTCATCCAACTTTTGGGATAAACATGCAGCAATGCCGACTGATGAAGCGTCTGAATGAATGGTGTACGGCCGGTTCATCACAGGAGTATATAAGGAAGGAGCATCGGCAAGCGTACCTTTTAATATTTTGAACACTTCTTCATGTTTATCAGTCAATGGAATTTTGTCGGAGACTCTTTTTTTTTAGTTAACTCCGTGAGGGGATACACAAGCTCCGAATATTTAGGAATGTACTCGCGATAGTAACTGCACAAAGCGAGAACACTACGCAACTCGGAGATGCTAAGTTTCTTATTGCACGCACCTTTTCAGGATCAGGCTGATGTCCTCCTGAACCGACAACGTGCCCAAAAA
>BMAW01120342.1:0-14975 GCA_019974015.1 Nephila pilipes
GAAAAGCGGTCTTGTTATTTAATAGCCACATCTTTCATTTGATCGTTTCAGTGATTTTAAATTTTTATCGTTTGAGTATTCTCAAAATGAATTCCTAAAATCAATCTTTCTCTCATATTTTAAATTTCCCACACACACACACACACACACACACACACACACACACACACACACACACACACACACACACAATAATAACAAAGACACACGCGGCGCTGCTACACAATACTAATAATACTGCACACACACACACACACATTACACACACACACACAATACTACACACACACAATACCACAGAGAGAGAGGAGAGAGAGAGAGAGAGAGAGACACAATGTTGCGTATTTTCGTATTTTTGTATTTATATTGCCTCAAAACTATATATTCGAAATTTGCTCAAATGAACCGTGATTAATAATCACGCTATTTAAAGTCAGCGAGATACGTTAAACACAAAGAATCATTGCTCTAAACCATGGTACTTTAGATACATTTCCATCGTTCCAAAGACGAAGGGGGGGAAAACGAAAAAAAGATATACGTAAAACACTTTTTCTCTTTCGTTTGAGTGATTGACTGACAATAGGGATCACTGAAAGAGAAATACAGGAAGTCGTCCGAAATCTAACTTCCTTTCCCTGCAAAAAATACTTTTATCCATTCGCGATACTAGAATAAGAGAGCACCGAAATATAATAGAAAAAAAAGAAAAGACCCACTTTGTGAAGCGAAGTTAAACGAAGCATACATTATTCCTTTTGTGAAGAATTCGTACGGCACATTAAACTGAAATGAATGCATCGCATACGTATTGAAATGTAAAATAAATCAAAATACATAATATGTATCAAAAAATATACGTTGAGAGGAAAAATTCCCCAATCCCTCAGCAATTTGAAAGAAATGTCATATATATATATGAAGCCAGGAATGATGTACGGTAAATATGTCGTGGCTGTCACTGTGATTGCAATGTTGGCGTAGAGTGGTTATGGTAAGTTAATTGCCAACTTCGATGCTAATTTAGCATCTGACTGTATCTTAAAGTTTCGGAAATCAAATTAGTGTGAGTTATTTTATTATTTCTAAAATAAGTGTTGAAATAAGATAATTTTTTTTGTAGATGAAAGTGTTTTAAAGTGTTCAAGATTCCAGTATAGTAGAATAGATTTATCTGTGCATATTGCATGATTATACGAATTTTGTATATGATCAACGCCATCTTTTTTTTTCTTTATGCATATAGTCCAATATGTTGCAACCATATTAAATATTACGAACATAAAAAAAAAAAAACTCCATAGACATTTATCTGACATTCTTTGAAAGGAATGTCAACATTTTAGTTGTAAATTTTCTCAAATTTTAAATTTGAGTTAAAAAATTATGGAAGGAATTTTCTTCCTTTTTAAACAACTCCTGTTTTTAATTTGTGTTGTACATTTTCTTTTGTGAAAATATGATAGATTGATACAAGGAGTGTCTTGACGTAGATGCCTTTTGTATGCTGTTATTAATCACTTAGGGAAACTCACATTAAAAAGCTTTAGTGCAATTTTCACCATAAATAAATAGGACTTCAAATAAAAATAACGTATGAAGTAAATTTTTTAAGTTGATAGTTTGATATCAAAGTACATAAAAACTTATACATTCCTATATGCAAGTGAGTGATAGAATGAGAATAAATGGCTTGATAAATGTTTGTTGGAAATATTTTTTTTTACAGATTTAAACTTATATATACAAAGATTCTTCAAAGTCTGAGTTGTCCATTATAATTCTGCATAAGAGATAGTTATACTTGTATTTAAGTCTTTACTTCAATGGAGTTCCTTTTCCATCATTATATATAGGAGATTTGAAACTCACAAGCACAAATTTAAGACGTGATAGAAAAGATCTAAAAAAAAAAATGTTCACCACACAATGCATAGGCAGAGAACAAGCGGTGAATCACTAGACGGCACTGTAATGGATAGCATAAAGAGCGAGTTTTCTTATAAATCGTCATTTCTATCGTGGATTTCCCATGCCTCCTGTAAGGCCGCGGACTCACGACTGGCGTTATTCCCGCTGAGTCGTGAATTCGAACCTAGATGCTTTTTAAGATCCGTTGTGTAGCGGGTTGATGAATGTTAAAGTCTGGTCAAGGTCGAAAGTCCTCCCCTGTACGTGATGGGGAAGTGTGAAGAGGGAGGTGTCATATTTCGTCCGCGTCACTTGACCGAGGTGCAAAATCACAAGGTCCATCGTCAATAGCCCTTGTGTTGCTTCTCAGTACGATATAAATAAAACAATCATCCACTCAATAATCTTGTACAAAAATTTTACATTAAATGTTTCATGATAGTTTAATGTTTCCTAAAGATTTTGGAAATTAAGGACATAATTAGTAAGCACTTCCTTGTTTGGTTATGTTCAGTTTATTTTCCTCTTTTATGAGTCATTTATTATCTTTTAATGAGTTTTTTCTTGAAAAAACTATGTATTTTTTTTATTCTTTGTTTAAAGATGTTAGGTCTTTCTGTGCACTTAATATAATTAATTGCATAATCATAATAATTTTATCGATTCGATAAGTTTCAAGATAACATAAAAGCAACAAAACTCATATTCATAAATATGCTAAAAACATATTTTAAAAGGAAAATGAATGAATTCTCGAATATCAAAAACATTTTTGTAATCTGTATTAATTTGCACCTTTCTACAACGACTAACAATGTTTTTTGCATCATAATATTAAAAATAAACGATTGATACACTGATGT
The DNA here is from genome assembly GCA_019974015.1 of Nephila pilipes. Classification (NCBI taxonomy): domain Eukaryota; kingdom Metazoa; phylum Arthropoda; class Arachnida; order Araneae; family Nephilidae; genus Nephila; species Nephila pilipes. Next base: position 2,775 of record BMAW01120342.1, read on the forward strand.
GGTAGCAACCGTGACCGCGACTGGAACGGAACTAATAAGTTATTGACTGCGAGCTATTTATTTGTCCTCAGAATCAAATTGCGTAAAGAAGGAAGCAAGATGTCATACCTAGTGATTTGAGTGTTTTTTCCTCTCGCAAGCTAAGCATGTTTATTTTAAAACTTTTAATTTTATTTTATTGAACTTAAATTACATCAATGTTTATGTATATTTAAGTTGTGCCTCTGTCAGATCCTATGGAATTGGTAAAATGTATTCAAAGAGACTTCATCACCGATTTTAAGTGCATGTTAATAAAATTTTAAAAATGCTAATTACTAATAACACTTGAGATAACATAATTAATTCAGTCATAAGAAGGTAATTCTGAGAGTAATTCTTAAAATTTTAAAACAAATTATACAAAGCAATTTTATAATACCCGTTTCTATTTTTTTCATTTTCCCTTCTTTACCTTATTTAAAACAGCCAAGAACCAATAGTCAAATGAATAAAGAGTTTGGGGATGATAACCAAATTATTTTATTTAGGTCTATGAATATTCAAAATTCATTCCCTAGCCTAAAAAGGTTCCAAAACGTGTCTGATATAAAGAATTTAGTATTTCTCTTACCGGATTAATTGGATTCGAATCTACAGAAGATTTATAGATGAGGGTTCGAATCCTTAACTCCTTGTAGATCTGCTCTATTATCACTCCTAAAGTACCTTGCTTAATGAAGGTACGATACAAATGTCTAACAATAACAATTTCAGCTTACTATTCTTATCACCCACTAAACTACCAACCCTCGTATCAAAATATGCAAACATCAGCTGCATTTTACTAAAATTCAAAAATCTAATCATACTTTTAAGTAGAAATATATTTTTGAAACTTTTGAAGTAGTGATGAAAGCAAATTTTATTTTGTATTTTAATATGTAAGGCAAATAGTTGATAGATTTGAAATAAAAAGGAATTTAAAAAAGTTCCATGCAAAGTTTTGCAAACAATAGCTCCTCGAATGGCCAATATTTAACTCTTCATAGCGCGTGGTAGTTAGTTGAAACTTCGTTAGATGCCACTCCGGATATCACTCTCGGGTGATATTCCAAATTTATAACCCTCTTCCAAACAAGAGTTCCCCGGCAAGACGGACATGATAGCGGATTATTGAACATGTAGAATTGCTTTTATTTTTCAGTATGTTTAATGTTTTGTCTTGTGGTAACCTGTGGTCTTCCTGTTGAGGAAAATGAATTAAATTCTTTGATTTGGAAATGGATTGAGAGTTTCTTAATCCAACGGGAGCTATCCGGATACAAAAATAAATATGCGGTGAAGTGTACACTATGCCACAATTTTTGTATAATATAGTCATTCGTTGTATATGTTATATTGTTCCCTTTGATCAAAAATAGTCTGAAAGCAAGAAGTTTAGCCATTTTCTGATTTATCGAATTGGTTTTTTTCAAGAATTTTTCTTTTGATTCATTTCACAGCACTGCAGTTTTAACATTAACTGCTTCAGCTCGTGCACGAATTCGTAGTTATTATCATAACATTCTAAACTAAAAAACAAAATATAGGAGTGTAAAAATATTGTTAGAATTTTTTTCATGCCTTCTTCTTATTCAAAAAATTATTCGACATATCTCTGTTTTATCGTAAGGTAAATAATTCCAGTGATATTATTTATTATCTATCACGTGCATTAACTTTTAATTCTGTGGAATAGTTTTTATTATTAATATCACGAAATCTCCTCTGGTTTTCGGTAACTTAAAGAGTTGCCTACTCTTTAATTCCAATATTTATTTCTCCTTGATGTATATCGATTATAGTGGAGTGTTAGTCTATTTATTTCCAAAGTTATGCGACACTTATTAGTACACTCTCCTAAATGAGAAGCACCGCAATTTACGCGATTTATAGATTGTTCACAAAACCGAGATTGATACAGAAAACTATAATATTTGGAACATTCTTCGGGTTTATCTATGAAAAGCAGACTTTTATAGATTATGGATCAAAGTTTAACCGTCTGGCTGCCCAATTTGTGGTCCGAAATCTCTTCAAAAATTGTGTAATTTTTTTGTTGCATATTTTAAATCTATATATATTGGAGAAATGAAAAATGCATTTTTTCTTTTTGGAAAAATTTTTTTTAAATAAATTTTTATCATGAGAAACTAAGTTGCCAGAAAAAACAATATCAGATGTTATCACCAGAATTGTTTTTTAATAAATTTAAATTGAATTACAGTTAATTTTAATTTATTGCATAATATTAAAAAGTAAAATGTATTAAATTTAAGAAAATATAAAGCACTAAGAAATAAATACCTTAGATATACAGTTTAGTATGATAAAGTTCGAAACAGGGTTCTAGGCAAAGTCCAACTTCACAGTTTTAGCACCAGATTCGTGTTTCTTTGCGATTTTTCGTTTTCCATTTGCATCTTTTCTTGAAAAGTACACTGTCTTCAATGCTCTCTTTTTATGGGGTTAGGTGGTATGTGGCTTGCAAAATGACGAGCTGTCAATGTGAAGTCTTAGTGGTAATACCACATGCCTTCAAATGTAGCGATTTAGTGGATAATTTACGACATCTGTTGGCCAAAACGTAAATTGCACGTGTAATACTGTATGTAATTTATTTCAGTGGTTATACGGGGAAAACGCGGGATGCGCTCCTCAATAAAGGAAGAAAAACACATGCCCGCTGAAATTGCGAGATGAGCAAATTTTGCTACATTTGAGTGGCCCGTGGAAATCGCGGATGAGCAGCCAGAGGGTTAATGTTTTTTGGTAATGTCGTTCTCAGGATAGTTATTAAAACTGACGAAATTCCTGACATGTTCCAGATTTTGTAAAACTACGAATTTCAACTAGTTCTATGCAAATTTTCTCTTGTAATTCATCAGTTAAATCTCCCAGAGATACACTTGAAGGAATATTATAGAGGAGGAATCGAAAGGAGATTCCTTTCCATACGATACAAGCCCGAACTGGAAAATTCATTAAAATTCCTAAAAATAATGTTTGTGCAGCACATACAGGGTGTGCGGTAGAAATTCTTATATTGCCATTTCTAGTAAAGAATAGATTTAGGATATTATCATGTCTTGGAATTTCTATTTCTATTCCATTACATTCGAATTGCGAAGGAGACTTTGAATATAGGAATTTCTTGGATTAGGGTGCAAAAATATTTATCTCTGCTATTTTCCCTTGTCCTCCTCGTAATATAAGTTCCTTTTCACACTTTGTTGTTTTAAAATACTTTGCATTTCCAGCCTCTACCATGGATTTGATTGGGAATTACAATCGCTTGGTCGTATTGAAAGCTACAAACTACGAATTACTCAGCTTGTGTCTATTTATTAAATAAAAAGAAAATTTAAAGTTTATCTTAACATAATATTTGAAAAATAAAAAAGTCAATACTCCAATCTTTGCAGGCAAACAACAACAATAAAAACAACGAAATCAAATTTTTAAGATACTTGACCAAAATTTTTGAAGATCTTTGCAAGAAGCCAATGTTCAACTGCAATCTTCCCAAACGACAATTTTGAAATTTACTTTTCATTGATGGTTTTTCTTCTGCTCTCATTAAATGTTTAGAACAAAACTTTAAATACTTTTTTTCACATTTTAAATTGCTCAAATGAGTTGAAAATTTCTATACATGATTGATTTGGATGACTATAGGATAATTCAATCATAATTAAGAAATTAATTGATGAAAACTAATTATTTAAGGAATTAAACTTTACGCCAGTTTCTCGCGAAATCCATCACCAAGGTGAAAGGGTTATCGCTTGAACTCTCTTTTGTTTTCAGGTGACATCTCTGTAAAACCATCTTTTCCTTTATAAGAGAAGTGTTGCAGGGAAGCATCAACTCATGTTCGTAACATTGCTCTCCATCTTCAAGATGGCGAATGTTGCTGAAAATGAATGTTGCATAAAATTAAAAGTAGAAAAATATTATGTTACGCAAAGTGTGAAGTTTGAAAGACAACTCATGTTTAAAAAATTCGTTTTTTACCGGTGTCCAGTGTTTTATTTTAAGTCAATCTGCCCTTCAGATAAAAACCAGTATAACAATTCCAGCAATCAAACAATTTATTAAATCATTCTTCAATAACTCCGATATTTTATTAAGCAGTTCATTCCATTTACATATTCTCTACTTACCACGTAACAGCGGTAGCGAAGTGATCATGGTTGCTAATTCATGGCCAGCAGGTTTTTTGGCAAATTATGCACTCGAGCCCGGGTACCACTAAAGACGCGCCGTGTGGCGGGGCTGATGCACATTAAATCTGTTGAAGTCCCAAGTCCTTTCGTGGTAGTGGTGTGTGTGCGTGTGATAGTTGTGATTAATGGCGTAAGAGCCAGATGCGACTATGCTGCACCCAAAAAGATGCAACTATGGTCTAGACCTTTGAAAAAATGGAAAATAAATAAAAACTCATTGAAAAGAAGAATTGAAAATAGAGAAAGCTCGCTAAAGTATCTCCGAAGTTGCATCAACTATGTTTACAAAAGACAGTAAACCCTATGAGAAAGAAAAAAAGGTAGCTGGGGAGTCTCGAGAGCGGGATGCCAGTACTTACCTAAAGAATACAAGCTTCTGAGGTATGAGTGGTGTAGAAGTTTTGAGAGGATTGTCATCGAATGTCGTCCTCTGCATCTTGATCGGTTCAAAATTATTAAGTGTATCGTAACCAGGTTGGTTTGAACAATGAACGTTCTGTGATCAGAATAAATATTAACTAGGGGTTTGTTTCACACACACACACACACACACACACACACACACACACACACACACACACACACACACATACACACACACACACACACACACACACACACACACACACACACACACACACACACACACAAAACCCTCAACAAATAATGGACTTTGACCCTCGTATTTTGGAGTTTAGAGGGCAATCAGAATTTCACTTAAATTCTTACGTTTTTGTACCAAATGTCTTTTAAAAAAGGTTGAATAAAAAAATCTATTCATCCTCTTAAAAACTTGAAATTAAAACTCTTAAAAATTCATCCTGTTAAAAACTTGAAAAATATCAAATCTGTCTTCAGTTATATTGACTAAGCCTGTACGAAAAGATGAATTCATCACAAATAGAATCTTATATTAAACTTGATTATCCTATACGAAACATGAAAACAATGAGCATCTCAAGGTAATTCAATCGCCCGATAATTCTTTTTCTACAAATTCAATAAACAATTATTGTATCCCAAAGACATTCAAATTCAATCATGAGTTAGGTAAAATAGTTCGTAATAAAAATGACCTCAAAGAAATAAAAATTACCATACCTGACCTCATTTTTCTTATTGCCTCCAGATAGTTTTAGACAAGTCACCAAAATCCACATACGAGGTAATGAAAAATTCCTTAATTTCGGCACAGTTTATTAAAATCCGCAACTTTTGCTTCGTCTTGGTATTTTTTTGTGTGTGTTCGCCGTTGTGTGTGTAGTCACTATAACTTTTTTTTTTCTCGTAACATCTTATTTCCTGCAGGGAAGGTTTCCGTAAAGGTTGTGGTTGCGGTTGGTTGTAAAAAAAGGAAACGGAAATTACGCTTGGGATGAAAATGGCTTTAAGAATTTATTTATGTGTTCGTATGTTTTTATACTATTTTTTTTTCTGTCGGAAAAATAACTTTACTGGATAGTCTGTTTTATAGTATAAGTGAAAATGTGACATCATGATCTAATTTAAATAGCGACAATGATAAATTTCTTTTTATTATTTTGTGGGATATGAAGTGATGGAGGTAATGATCACCAGTTCATAACCGGCGTAGTGTTAGTTAAGTCATGATGTCACTAAAGACCTGTCGAATAACAAGGTTGATGCGCAACAAATTGTTGGTATTCGAAGCTCTCACGTTAGCGTGATGTGGAAATATGGAGAGGGGGAGGTACAGTGGCGTCCTCGTCTGGATCGTGATTCAAAAATACGAGGTCCGTTGCAAATAGCCCTTCTGTTGCTTTACATTACGACGACAATAACCAATCAGTCAATCAATAGAAAGATGTAAAAAAGTATCATAAATTTTATAATGTATAAGCGCAATTTAAGACACGTACTACCATCCAAATATAAATGAGAATATCTTTGTTTCATATTCACAATCGAAAGTGATATATTACAACTTTTTTTTGTAATCTTGATCTTTAAAAGTCCTCTAATTTTGCTCAAAAATAATGATTTAATAAAAATTTTTCGGTAAATAGATTCTCACGTTTCGTGAAACACATTCTCACATAGTTTCTTCACATTACCTGAGCCACAGTTTAGTGGCGGTTGCATATTTCTGCCTAACTCAAATTAACAACCCTGTGGCTCGCCTCATAATTCTGAATAATGATTAGACACAAAGTCTTCCCCTGAGCAGGCATCCTTCTTTCTACATTTGCACCCATCAAAGAGAGGATTTTTACTCTCAACGGATTTAATGTGCCCTTTTGTACGAATATATTTAAAGATAAGTTTTTAGTTTAGTTTTATTAAAGTCGCACTAGAAGCAACACGAGGGCTATTGGCGACGGACCTCGTAATTTTGAACTATGGTCAACTGACGAGGACGACACCTGAGTTGGCACCCCCTCTCCTAACATCCACACCACGCCAACGGGAGAACTTTGGGCCCCGACAGATTTAACGTGCATCAGCCCCGGCTATACGGCGGGTCTTCAGCGGCCAAGGATCGAACCCGCGACTGAACGAAAACCGCCGGTCACGAATTCGAAGCTATGACCACTAGGCTACCGCGGCCTTGAAGATAAGAAATATGTAGCCACTTTCCATAAGCTGCGAAATTGTTGCTCTACAACTAGATTATCGTGGCTAAAAATATAGGAATATAAATTAATAAATAATAGGAATATAAATAATTCAATGAATGAGGAGTGTACACACACACACAACGCGCGCGCGCGCATGCATTTCTTTTACTCGCCACTTGTAATAAGTGAAGCGAATTAATACGTGAATCTATATAATTAAATATTCATCGTGTTTCCTTCAACATGTGTACTTAAAGCACGCGTCTGTGATTAAAATTTTTTTCCAATTTCTCCTGACCTTAGCAAGGTTTGATAAATTCTATCATGTCACTCATTCTCAAACCCTCCAGGAACATTAAAGAGTGTTTATACAAATCAAATGTGTCGTCCTATACAAGCCAGAGCATGACCCCATGAGGCCTGATTTGATGTACATTTGGGACAAAAGGTGTAAATTTTACCACTATCGATATTATATAGCCAATAAGCTGTCTGCTCGTCTCTGCCTCTATAGAACACATCATTATGGCTTTCCCCCATGTATAAGGTGACCAGCATTAACATTTAAACATTCGAAACACACCATTTTAACATTCGAAAAGCGGGACACCATTGACAGGGGAAGGGGTTCTTGATTAAAAATTTGGTATCTAAAAAACACCTGCCTTTGGTACCTAAATAAATTACTAACCTAAATCACCTGAATAGCTTATTTGTTGACATCACTTGTTTAACTAGCTCTAGCACGCAGTACGATGCGTATCGTATGAGAGATAGTTACAAAACTCAATATGCGAAGACGTTACTTCGTGGACGACCAACAAACTCCTCATACCCTGACTCTTCTCCTCTCTAAAATTCCCCTCCGTTTCCAATTTTTGTATAAGATGTAATTCCGTTCACCAATGTTCCAAATGATGCTAGATCGCTAGCGGATCATGTCGCCAAAAGAATAAAATCTGAGGAAGTGTACAAAGTGTATTCTCTTCATTTTAAAGCTACAAAATGTTTAAAAACGCTGCCAATGCCGAAAATTGCCACTGTTCAATAACTCCAAACAATGGTGGTCGTATTCTAGCAACTAATCAAGGCGAACTTTGATGAGTTCTCAACAATTCAACAATTTTACTGAAAATCAGTTCTCAACAATTATTTTTATTACTATAGTGTAACATTATAAAATGTACAAAAATAATATAAAACTCATATCCTGGTGAAATAGCTACTTGGAAGCCGAAAACCGTATATTCTCTTCCCGTTCTCCCGCCGTTCCCTAGCTTGTCGTGCATTCTTTCTAAAAATTGGGACTTTCTTAAAAACCCCGCGGGACGCGGGATAAATTATTAAAAATCGGGACGTCTGGTCACTTTACCCATGTATCAATCATGCAAAGTGATTTTGATCTTCGACTTGGTAGAGTATAACTTTGAGCTTTCACCGTTTTCTTTTCAGTTGTTTGGAGTCATTTTATAAAGTGTATTGGATAAAATAAAGATCTGATTTAAATATGAAACGCGTGATCTAGGTAAGAAAATTACATGAATTAAGGTAATGTAAAATATTGAAATGAAGAAACGTATATATAGAAGTATGTTTAGAAGAATCTTCAAGAGCAAGCGGAAATTAGTATAGCTACTCGAACCACCAATATTTAAAAGTTCACATCTCTCGGTCCCGAGCAAGTTGGTAGGAAATCCGTTTCATATTTATTCCATGCTAGATTGCAGATGCATTGAGAGGTAATAGACTGTGTGAGAGTGAAATTATTATCTATTCACAATTTGATAAGAATAAAAGGTATGGAATTAATATGAAGTGTTTTATCTATTGAGTGATTATTTTAATTTTCATTTAAAAATTATAGAACTTTTAAATAATGATCCATCAAGTAAATAACAAGGAGGCATGGCAAGAAGAAGAAATGTTGCAAATATATATTCCATAGCAGTGATTAAATAAATATCGATTGTCATTCACCAATTATTTAGATTACTGTAGCTGTAGAGAGGCAGATTGTAGTTCGTGAAATGCAAGTTATCGTCTAAAAGTAAGCCATAAAACCTATTTTCGGGAAGAAACATTAGTATAATAGTTTGTGCATACGTTTCGGAGAAATGCAGTAGTTATGTAACAATAGCGATATCTATATATCTTAAGTATTTGGAGTAATCCTTTTTCATCTATCCAACATTCTATAAAAATCTTTTTATCCCACTATATTCAAAGTAATAGTAATTACTTATGTTCATTTATGCATCATTATATTTTTTCTCTTTATCTACGAAATAAAAATTACCTATTTTGCTCTTACGCAAAAGTACAGCTTTGTCAGCTATGGTGAAGAGAAGGAAGAAGATGCGAGAAAAAGAGGGCAAGAGCTAAGCGCTTCTCTGTTTTGTTTACGAATAGGGGGCGCTATTCATGTGTTTTTTTCCTTCATTTTTCATGTGTTTTAAATATAAAGTCTTTTTTTATAATAGCCTTTAATACGTAGAAAAATAATTTTTCTTAAAAATGGATTTTATATTTATAGTGTATGTTGGAATTATTAATAATAGTGTTATATAGATCAGAAATAGACAGTTCGTGAGCCTATTTTCCAATGCATATAATTTATTCTGTAAAAGAGACACATTAAATTCTTGGCGGAAATATTCCAAGTATTTCGCCAATTTCAAATGTAAGTAATTTGATGTAATGTGTGTCAATATATGTAAAACTTATATTGAGGGAATTCATAATTAAATTTAGGAAATTTACTTCGGGACGTTGGGCTATTCCCGATTTTCTTTTCACTAATCTTGGGGTCTTTTATTGCGATTGATTGCATAAAATAACAATTTCTTCCCAACCAAAATGAAACGTGATAAATGTTAATTAGATGTAGTTCGAAATAAAGTGAAGCGATTCAGGTATAATTGTATATAAGTAAAGGGAAAGTTAGAAGAGATAGAGAGAGTAATGAATGTTGCTCTCTGGGTAAGTGACAACTAGTGATTAGTGGTGATTTCAACCGAGTGTAAGATAATTTAACATCAACTATAATTGGATTGGTTTGCTCACCCGAAGATTAAGACCCGAAGAGAGCGTATTCCGTAGCTAGTTATTGATAATGATTAGTCGTGTTTCTAGAATTTTCTTAGACTGTTTCCTGTCCTTTAAAGTTTAATATGTCATATTGAATTATGGAACAAGAGCCAGATAATAGAGGGGTAGCGTTACAACATAAATAATTTTTTACAGTTGTAGCATAACAACTAGCACTCGTAAAACCATCAGAGACGCTATGATACCGTGGGCATAGGATTAGGGACTTCTTCTTTAAGTAATTAAAGTATCTAACTATAATCATATAAAATTTCTATATCCTATTTTGTAAAGAGTTTCGGGATAAAAATAGTAAATTACAATAACAAGGCATCAAAATTAATATAATAACAATATACTAGATGACTGAAGAGAATGGCTGTTATGGTTCCAACTTTTTTTTATTTGTTACTCGATTTTCACTATTCGTGTTGTACTTGAAATGTACATGTATCTTCCATATAATATATTATTTCTTTTTAGAAATAGTTATCGTTACTCTTCACATATTTGTGCCGACGCGTGGTGAATTGGACAAACCCGTCAGAGAAGAATTTCGGAGCTGGTTGTCGAAATGAGGTTTTAAATAGAAGAAAAAGGCGAAAATCGCAAGTTGTAGAATTGGGTCTCTTCGCGACCGTTTCGTCTGCGAGATGCAACGATTCCACTCTCAACAACCCAGCGTCTCTTCCACGCGAAGAGCTCCGATTATTATCCTGGGTCCAGTGTCGTGCCAGCGTAATTGGGAAACGAAACGCTTTATTTGAATTTTTAAAAGCTGCTAGATGGCGCCAAATTGGAACGGATTCACATCAGTCGAATCTCGCTACATTTGACCTTCACATAAGGGTATTAGTTTCTGTTCTGCGCTTTTTTTTATATTTGATAGATTTATTGGTGTAAACAAACTGAGAATCACGGCTCTTTAAAGTGTACGCCGGTAGAATACGCAGTAGAATTTTAAAATTGGAATTTTTTTTATACAGATTATTATTCCTTGAAGTCCTTTTTTTTAATTTCAAATATATAGTATTTGTTACTTTCTTTTCGTGTGTATAATATTTGTTTTCGTGTGCATAATTAAATTCTAATATTTTGTGCATTTAATTAATTTCTGTTAATGTTATTGTCTTTATATTAATACATATTACATAGTGGTATATTACTTATATATAACCTGTAAAATTGCAGTCATTCTATTAAATGCTAATTTTATAAGAACTTTTTTTTTGTCAGATTAGGCTTAACTGCTTTAAATGCTCGGGCTGGTGGTGACGCTCCGTTTCCGAGCGCTCGGTCCAGGAATTGCGCTTCATTCCCGGCGTGCCGGTCCTCAAGTGGGTAATGACATTTCGCTGTTTCAATCTAAGTTTTATGTAGATCCCCATATTCTTCTTTTGCTCGCAACACACCAACGACACCTGAGAATAAATGACACGCATTACAAAATGACGCATGTAACTTTCAGGAAAACAAGAATTATGAAAATAGGATATCAAATGAAAAAAGTTATCGTCTCGAAGGCACTACTTTTCGATCAAACCTCGTAAATAAAAGACAAACTTCTGCTCTGAAGGGAGCAAGCGGAACAGAATAGTAACAAATCCCTGAAGACTGGAATAAACTATGAATCTAGAAGATTCAAATGAATAAAATATGAATTAAACAACCCCATTTCACGGAGGATGGCAAGATATGGTCAAAGCCTATGATGATACAACAGCGAACTTCATTCTTTCGATCGGGGAATATACGTGTTTTTAGGATTAAAAGAATTCATTCATGAGGTGGTGGAAAAATATACGATTTTATTTCCAAAGGGAATTCAAGTGAACTCAAGAGTATGAAAAGAAACTGAAACTTTAGAGAATTTTTGGACTTTTAAACTGGAGCCTTTTGAAAGGAAAAGGAAATGGAAAGACTGAATTGAAGAGGGAAAATTTTCAGAGGTATAGTATAAACACTCTAAGCAAATGAGGGATAAATTATGAAAGAATAGAATGCAGATAAGTGATGCAAGCTGATGTAAAATTCTTTTTCATTTAATGGAAAACGAATGTAAAGCTTACAGAATGTTATTATATATGTTATTATACAGTACGTTATACAATATATTGACATGCAATATGTTCTTATATAGTATGTTATTCAGTACTTTATATGCACTACCTTTTTATACAATATGCTCTTATACAGTATGTAATTATTCAGTAAGCTCTGATCCAGTATGTTCTAATGCAGTATATTATTACACAGCATGTTCTTATACAGTATATTATTACACA
>BMAW01120342.1:14985-41774 GCA_019974015.1 Nephila pilipes
CAGTATATTATTACACAGCATGTTCTTATACAGTATATTATTACACAGCATGTTATTATACAGTATATTATTACACAGCATGTTATTATACAGTATGTTCTTAAGTAGCATGATATACATTAACACATCAATCAATAACTCCCGAGACTAACCCAGAGATGGCGCTCGTAGTAAACCAGTAACCAGGTCTTTCTAGAGTACTAACCTTTGCTTGAAACGTGTCAAAATTCAGAAGTCGATCGACCAGAAACAGCTGATTATCGAGGTTGGAGTCGCTTTGTAGTTTGTTTTAAAATGGAAAACCGAGTTTGTGTTCTGATAAAACATTGTTTTAATGAAAACACCGTAGTGAAACATTGAGAACACCACGGACTCTGTCCATCAAAAGCAAATGTTCATTGTGGTTTATGAGCGAATGGTCGTACAGCCGACAAATGACGCAACGCCTGGGTAGATCCTGTGGAAGCCGTGACGAAAATGTGGAAGCGACAAAAATTATAATGAAAGATCGTAAGGAAGCCCCGTGAGAGTTGTGGTGATGATACAGATATCTATGGATGTGATTTACTGAAAAGGTTTTTGAAGGAGCGAAAAGGTTTTTCAAGTGGTGCGCGATTGCTGAACAAAACAGCAACGAGTCGATGATTCCAGAAAGTTGATGTCTACTTAGCTGCAACAAAAAAGATTTCTTGCGAAAAAGATTTGAAAAGTTGTTGAACGATTGTACCCTAAAGGTGATTAACAAAGAAAATATGTGATGAATTAAAAATTTTGCAAAAACAAGTGTTTTGCTGTTAGTCTCTGGGAGTCATTGACGATCGTTATGTTCCTTATGTTGCTATTGATCTTATGTAATATTGCTATTACAAACATTTTATCATACAGACGACAATACAAATGTTATGATCACAGTTGAGGTTATACAATATAAATATGATTACAGTGAGAAGTGCTATGGTTATACAATATGTTATGATACAGTATAGTGTTATACAATATGTTATAATATATGTTATTAAATAGTGTTATTATAAAATATGTTATTATGTATGTTATTAAATAGTCTTATTATATAAAATGTCATTATATAGGAAATTAAATAGTGTTATTATACTATGCTATGTATGTTGTTATATAGCGGAAACAAGTGTGGAGATCAGAAATACGTTGACATTGACATTTAGAAAAAAAGTATATTCAGAAAATATATTGTTTGTGTGAGAAAAATAAGATGAATGTGTTAATATTTTAAAATTAATAATTAGTGTTAAAGAAATTGGAAAGAGAAGAACATTTTCTACCTGACGTAGAAGGAATACCACGTATAATACAACACGTGTATAGAAAAATAATACTTAAAATACAGATATTGTTAACATCGAAACAAAATGTGTTAACTTGAATACTATTTGTAGGAAGTCGGTCAAACGCAATGAAATATCGGAAAAAAGAGAAGACCTTTAAAATAGAAATTTTATTTCGATGCTAAAAAATGTGAATAATAAAATATACGAATGCATTTAAATAAAGGGAAATAGAGCGAATTCTTGGACAATTTGCTCTGACTTGGACTGAAATATTCAGTTTTTCTAACTAGCAACCCTTTATCAGAAACGAACTTACGAAGTTTTATTTTCTAATAAAATTATTATTCTAAAAAACATAAAACTCCAGTCCTGATTTAATAAATTACCATCAGTAAAAAGGAATAAAAACCATATTGAACATCTACTTTAAACTGATATAAAATTGCTCATCTACCACCGTGGAAAAATTTGAAAGTTGTGCATTAATTTAAGTACAGTATTTGGCAAAGCTGAAAGCATTACATTATCTGATGCCATTTATCGGCAGCAAAATTGGCATCTGAAACGGTATCGCCATGATTTAAATCAAACAAAATTAAATTTTATCAAAACAAGTATCATTTTAAACTTTCATAGAAGTTGAAAAAGTGTAATTAAAATGAGTTATTTCTTTAAGAGGACAGAAGAGAATAAAAGCAGGATGTCTCTTGGAAATCACGAGGAATAATTCAGGAATATAGAGATAAGATAGCTAAATTATATTACACCCATTATCAAAACAAGTTGCATTCAGAAAGAAGTAAGATACATCAATATAAGTTTAGAAATTATTTTTTCTCTGTTAGATAAGCAAATGATTAAAGTGTCAGCGCCTCGGAGCGAATGATGTCAATAACTTACCACTCCATTTAAGATCACTTAAGGCTCCCTAAAATCTCGCAATTTTGATTCTAATTACAGTTTAATTTATCGCTTTTGAGTTTAGAACACTTTTGAGAAGAAAACGACCGTCATTTGAATAGTTGGATGTCTTTGAAAAAGGTCACATTATAAGACTTCATAAAGATGAGTAATCATTGCATCGGGTCGTATAGGTCACTCAGATGTTACAGTTCCACGCTATTGGTGGAATTACGTAAGAGAAGGTATCACTTATGACAAGTAGGATTAGAGAGAGCTACACACACTACAAGCAGGGAAAATCAAAGAATCGTCTGGCAAATGCGAATCACACCCACTGCATGACCTGCATGACATCACACAACCTCCCCATGGAGACTATTAAGGAGATTTCCCCTGTCACCACTGCAATGTTGTTGCAGTGCAATGTTGGGCTATTCGTGATTTTCTCTTCACTAACCTTGGGGACTTAAATTGAGATAGATTGGTGGAAATAACAATTTCTTCCCAACCAAAATGAAACGTCATTATGTTAATTAGATGCAGATGGAAATAAAGTAAAGTGATTTAAATATCACGTTATATAAATAAAGGGAAATTTAGAGAGTAGAGGACGAGTGTGATTAACTATGAGTGTATTCCTAACAAGAGATCGATAATATCAAGAATTGTTACTGGCGGTAACTGACGCAAAGGATTTGGTAAATCAAAGTAACTTCAACTAGAATGGTTTTGCTAAGAGTTTATTATTTTAATAATGTTTGAATAGGTATATTAATCCAACCTCCCCCCCCCCAAGAGAGCGAAAACTCCTTAGACATTATATTACAGCATTAATAAATAAATAGTTAAGTTAGAACTGACTGGTGTGTCTGTACTTAGACTATTGATTTTTAGAGTTAGTGATATTCGATTATATTCTGGCACAAGAGTCGGGTAGAAGAAGTGCTATGCTACAACGTCACCAGAAAATGCAAAGGTGCCAAGGAAAAAAAAATGGAACCATGTGGAATGGAGCGGGCTCTCTCTAGGGATGAGTCTCGCCTTTGTTTTGCTGAGGATGATAATCGTATTCGTGTGTGGAGACAACGTGGTCAAAGCCACGATCGACGATTTACTGTCACTCGCCACACATCCAGATTGTAACGATATGAGGTACGATTTCGTATGATGCCTGATCATTGTTGGTCTCAATCAGAGCCACTTTGATGGTCCAAAAATACGTTACAGAGGTCCTTCGATCGGTGGCCATTAGTTTTGTGAACGCTCATTCTGTGTATGTATTTCAACATGACAACATCATTGCCAGACCCTATCAATCATAGAAAATTTATAGAATGCTACAGATCGTTCTATCAAGACTCTATCTCTATCACAAAATGTGCAAGATTTGCATACTAAACCTCAATCTGCATGGAACGAGGGGAATCAAGAAACTACTAAAGAGCGTCTACGTCCTCGTACCACGACGTGTGGTAGAATTCTTTGTAAATAATGGTGGTCGAACATCCTGTTGAGAGTTGTAATGTTGTATTTTGACCTATACATTTTGTGAGACCCTCGCTCTGTTTTTAATAATTTCTTGTTATTGGAGAGCACTAACAAACTTTCAAATATTTCAATCTGACTATTATTTCTAGGTGCAACCTTTTTTTTTTTTTGGATCAATGAGTGTATTTTACTAAGACATTAAGTGACTTTTACAGACTGAATAAAAGAAATATTTAAAGATATATGTACAGAATGTGAGGGAAAAAAAGAAATTGGCAAATGTGCAAAGTTCTAAATGGTGTATATGAATATGAAAAGAATAAGAAAAAAGAAACAGATATTTCCATCCATAAAAGTCTGTCTGCAATATATATATATATATATATATATATATATTGTTATAAATAAGAATATATGTAACATGAGATAAAAGATACAATAATGAAGTACTTCTTTTAAAAAGACAATAGTATAGGAAAGGTGTTCGGGATATTTCATATTCGTCAACAACAGAAAACGCTTTGCTTTGATGTCTGGAATTTTCCTATCAATAGAATGTTTTAGATGGATATATATAATAATCCAAAAGAAAAATAGAGCAATTGTTTCATCAGTCAATAATTGGATAAGAAGAAAAGAACTAATATATGCAAAATCGGAAAAGAAGAAAAGAAATGAAATGCATTTTCTCGTGTCCTGAAAAATATTCAGTCAGCTAAAAGTAGTTGTATTGCGAAACTTGTGTACACCCTCCATAATATTTAAAAATACAGACATCGTAAAGTTATCTTAAATAATCAATAAAATCACAATTCTACTTGAAGAGACGTCATAATATACAAACATTGTTTGTTAGGTTTCTTTGCATATTATGCGAGATCGTTCACTCTTTCAAGTAACTCTCAACGCATCTGAATTTTTGCTTGATTTTAACAACTAATCTCTAGCTTACCAACTCCCTCTCCCTGAATGATCAATGCTGCGAATTCTACTCCTATTACTACATACTCTGACCAAGAGGCATTTCTAACCGATTTTAATTACAAATGTGATTATGATTGTTTATTAACGTCGTACTTAGAAGCAACACGAGAGTCATAGGTTTTTGACTCTTGATTAAGTGATGATACTTAAGCTGGCATCTCTCTCTCCATACTTCCACAACCTCGCTTACGGGAGGACTTAGAACCTCGATCAGATTTAATGAGCATCAGCCCTGTTTCACGGCAGATCTAAAGTGGCTTCAGGATTCGAACTATCGACTCGACGAAAGCAACACCATCCGCGAGTTCGTGACATTGATTACTGGGTAAATTTTAATCATTGAAGATTAACTTTAGCACTTCAATCAATAATTTCTAACTTACTAACATCTATCATTTACGCACCATCAGTTATCCTTTTTTCACTCACAAATTTATTTCGCTTACAGCGGTTCTCTTTAACATCAACGCCAGAAGTTAAAATGCCTTAATAACTAGCCGGAGAGAGACGTCTCTTTTAGTCTGCTTGTTAAAGGCGCAGCAAAAAAGTGACCGGGCAACTTTTTAACGGCCCCATTGGTCTAGGGCTCGAAAAGCCGCCGGCACTCCAAGATCAATCACTTCTCTTCCCTTCCACGTGGTAGAAAAACACCCTCCGGTGTTTAGGAGAAAACGTCCCTCGCCGAACGCACATAAAATCACTATTCTCAATTCAATTAATTTTACTACATTGCTTATCTTTATCTAATCTGAGTAATCACGTTTCATTTGACTGGAAAGGATTTGAAACTTTAAAAATAATGTAATCCCATATCTTAGTTAAGAGAATATTCATGAATAACCTGACATTACGAATTTGAATTCATAAGTTTGATCTAGTGCCGTTTTAAATAAAGGAATTAAAATGAATTTTTAAAAAAACCCTTCAGGTGCACTTTCAAAAACAAATAAATAAATATTATAAAAATAAATTGGATTTTTTTTAAATAATTAAATATATCCTTCATATTAGAAAAAAGTCTGAAACAATTACGTAATTTTTATTTTTAAGCAACTGCGTTTAAGAATAAATTTTAAATTTCCGTTATGTAACTTTTCTGTTTGAATGATTTATGCATTAGTTCGCATATAAGTATATATGAAGCATTTGTCTTTATTTTTGTGGAATAAAAGTTATAAGTGCATTTTGATTTTAGAAACTTTTTATAGACTATTTCGTTTGAGAATTAAATATTCTTCTAAAATTTTTTTATATTTCTAGATTGAAGCACAATCTCTTTGTTTTCTAGAGCTGCATGAATTAAAGATGTTAAAAGAAGCAAAATTTAAATCTTTAACTGAGTTTAAATCTCCGGGAAGGAAACTGCTGAAAAAAAACTACACAGAGTTAAAGTTTATTAAAGTTGCATTGATAATATTCTTTCCTCCTTCAATGTTCTGAAAATTGTTGATTTAATTACTGATACAATAGTATTTATGTAAAGAAATTTGCATTATAAAATACGATACACTTTTGTTGAATTTAATAAAATAAAATGAAATTATGATTACTTATCCTGAGGAAAACTAAATTGCATTCCAAATGCATTCTAAAATCATTAATCAGTACAATTATAATAAGTTAGTTAAAAATATAAGCATATAAAGTATTTTTTTAAATAACATCTTTAATCATTCATGTTTTATAAATGTGCCACCTTATGTAAGTATATTGAAATTTTTCTCTTGATTTCCCCCTTGAAATTACAAAAGTTAAGAACTATTTATTTTTATCAATATCTACTTACTATTTTAAAAAAATTGTTATAGAGGGCTTATAGAAAGCATACCCCTATTATATGAGTTATTTAGATGAATTTTTATATAGATGCTTCTCGTGTGTGTGTGAAAAAATTTAATAAGGAATAATTCTGTGTTCATTAATGACTTATAAATAGCAAATCTACAGTAATTTACGAATATGAAAACTTGTTCAAATTTTTCTTTGTTATAACTATCTTATAACACTTGAAAAAAAAAACATTATTTAAAAGAATAAAATAGAACTAGATTTTACAACACAAATTTATATGCACGAATAACGTTATTTCCATACTATCAATAAGTCACGAAAGATCACCTTTCACACTACCTGATTCATGTGCTACTATGTTTGTACTTTGATTTCGTAATTCTTAAATTTTTATAGGAAATCTAAATTGATTAGTAGTTTGCAAAAAAAAAAAAATTAAATTATTTATACACTGGTGTCTGAATAGGTATAAATATAATTAAATGAATAAAACTGATTTAATTTTATTTGTGCTGAGTCAAAAGACTATATAACTGATAATTTAACTTACCTAAGTTTAGTCTGTCGAAACCGGACCAATAATTCAATCATTTTATTATTTCAAAAAATATTCCGGAAAACTTATAAATATTAATATTTTTATCATGAAAATAATAAGTGAGTTTTTGTAAATAAATAATAATGTTTGTTCTATAAATGCAGGATTATTTTCGGAATAGAGTTAACAATCTATCAAATGCTAATTTAAAATTTTGAATCTAAAGATATGAGAAAATGCGATGCCAACATTGATTCAATATTGAACAAAATATTCAAATAAAACTAGAAAAATAACTTCCTCAAATATAACACAAATCTTCCTAATACGTTTTTTCTTTTGGAACCTAATAAAAGAGCAAAATAGTGCAAATGAAAAACCAGAATGATTATCTAATTACTTAATATTTTATGAGATTGTCAATTAAACTGAGATCTCATAAGAGCAGTTTCATTTTCAGATTTAGTGACGTTCTATTATTAAAAGTTCGTAAAAGCGAATCAAATACTATTATTGCGTCTGAAGAATTTTATCATTGTTAATGTTTAAAGACATGATCAATTTTTATAAAATATTATTAAAGTTACGAATATTAATTTAAAATTATATTAAATTCAGAAATTAAAATGCTGAACACACACACACACAAATTAAAAATGTACAAAATAAAACAAATTCTACTAAAAACGATAACAAACTTTCCCTCAAAATAAACTTTTTTTAATTGTTCCTATTAGAAATACATTAGTTTCTGAACAAAAGAAAAATGATAATTTAAAAAAAGTGTTTCGATTTTACCCAACATCTTCATAGCTTATCAATTAAATTGAATTGTTATGTAACGATCAAAATCCTCAACTAAAAAACTTTCTCTTGAAAGTCCATTTAAAATGACGATTTCAAATATGATTTCGAGATAACAATTTGCCACTCGAGTTAGAACTAGCATTATCCTTTTGTGTACAGACAATAACTGTCTATCAGTAACATGATCCATGGCTTTGAGTGATGAATAGAAACAATTACTAACGATGCATGGAACTCGCTTTCTTGGAAATCTGATTTCAGAATTAGAGAAGTGGTTTATATTAGAATGTTCGGGGCATAAATTATATTGCGAAATTTATGCTCACTTTGGCAATGTTAAATTGTACATAATTTTTCATTGGTGGCATAAAATCTCGATGCTGTTTGACATTGTTCTGAAGAGGATTTAGATTTTTACACTCGAAGATCAAACTTACACGATCAAATTTTCACTCATTTAAAATCCATAATATTCATCATCTCATGAAGAGGCACGTGGGTCAATGCAATATATTTCGTAGAGCCCTGTATGAAGCTAATGATCCGACAATGAGCTCAGCATTCGGAAATTCAGATTTTTTTAAGTACATGGAGCAGAGGTTAGTTAATTTTGACCATTATAGCAATCTTCCCACGAATTTTACGAAGGTCGTAAGCCATCCTATAATAGGAGCGTCGCCGCTCGAACAAAACCCCAGAGACGACAGCGAGATTAGGCTAAGTTTACTGGAAGAGGCAACAGCAACGAACGCCACCATGCGTCTTAGTGAGGAAATTTTGCATTCCCCCTCCCCAACCGAATTAGGTATGTGAGTTTCAACACGTATTGAATTCTCAGTGAAATAATTCTGAATTCTAGTTTCAATAAGTTAATATTTGGTCCGATATTATGACTCTTTATAGTGCTCAAGTTTTAATTTCCTTGATTGCTAACACTTTCTTATAAAACTAATATTTCATTATGCGGTAGAACAATCCTAAGTATTTAGAATTGTTAATGTTAAATTTTAACTTTACTAGATTGAGGGATGATAGCATTTCCCTATTTAACAGGAGACAAAGGGGGATAAATTTTTATTCTTAATCATGCTCGGGTTTCCTAAAAAACTGCACCAAAATAAAGTACATTTTACAATATAAATTGTGAAGAAAAATAAGTCAATGACTAGTTCCGATAATGAAAAATAAGTTATCGTATGTCGCAGGTTTCTCTTGCAACGAGAAGTTGAAAATAAGATGAGTAGAAATCGACTCAACAAGAGTTCAACTCAATAACTCAATCGACTGTTAAATTAACTCATTATATTACTAGGAGAACGTATTACTGTTACACACAAGGGTTGTTCAGATAGTAAAAGTACTCAGTTTCATAAAGATCGAAAAGTAATATATTTTTGAAAATTTACATATTTATATACATACACCACACTCTAATGTTCAACATAATCGCCATCCTTCATAATGTACTTTGCAAGCGGAGGGATGAAATTTTTTAACCTTTGTAAACTAATCACTTGCCACCTAATTGACCCGATGTTTGATTGGATCTCATCTGTGATCAAAAATCTTTTTTCCACCCGTAAATGACTTCAAAGCCGTTAAGAGAAAAGAATTTGAAGGTGCTACATCATGACTTGAGTGTGGGGGGAGGGGGTTGACGATGTCTCAACCTAATGAGCCAAAAGTTGCATTATGCCGTTGCGTGAATAAGAACGTACGGGTTTTGAGTTGAACTAAAGGTTTTAAATTCTCCTTGAAAGCTTTAACACATCGATCAATAACTCCCGAGTCTAACATTGAAAACAACATTTTTTTTGCAAATTTTTTTTTATTCATCAACATAACACCTTTTGTTAATCACCTTTTAGGGTGATACAATCAACCTTTTCAAATCTTTTTTTTGTTTTTTTGTCCCAATTTTTTCTTTTTTTTTTTTTTCGCAAGAAATCTTTTTTGTTGCAGTAATGGCAGTAAACAGCTTTCTGAATCATCGAGCTCGTTGCTGTTTTTGTTCCATCGAAAGCAATCGCGGCACCCTCTTGGAAAAAACCTTTTTCACTTCACTTCAAAAAACCTTTTTCAGTAAATACACTTCCATATGATATCTGTGTCATCTCAGCAATCTCACGGAGCTTCACTTTACGATCTTTCATTATAATTTTTGTCACTTCACTCACATTTTCCGGTGTAACGGCTTCTACAGGTCTACCCGAGCGTTCCGCGTCATTTGTGTCGGTACGACCACGTTTAAACCCGGCAAACCACCGACAAATCATTGCTTTTGATGGACAAGAGTCCGGGTAACATTTTTCAATCCATTGTTTCGCTTGCACGGTGTTTTTACCCATTAAAAAACAATGTTTTATCAGAACACGAAACTCGGTTTTTTCCATTTTTTAAACAAACTACAAAACGATTTTACTCCAACCTCGATAACTCAGCTGTTTCTGGTCCGATCGACTTACAATTTTGACACGTTTCAAGCAAAGGTTAGTACTCTAGAAAGATCTGGTTACTGGTTTACTACGAGCGCCATCTCTGGGTTAGTCTCGGGTGTTATTGATTGATGTGTTAATGTCCTCAAGTAAATTAATTCTATTTTTTTTTTTTTTTTGTATTTGAATTTTTAGAATTTTCTTAATCAAAATATTTGGTGTTAGAACTTTTTATAATAATTTATCTTTTAGATGGGTATCTTGGGATAGTTAGACTTATAACTCTAGAATAGCACAGATTAATTGTCTAAAGCCTGTTACAACATTCAACGCATTATTCTCCATTTTTGTATTTTCAAAAGAAAAAGAAAAAAAAAACTCAAGTTTTTTTTTCAACTTTTCAAAATTTTGTGATATTTTATATATATATATATATATATATATATATATAACCTCATTTTGTTAAAAGATTTGAAGAATTGCACTGATAATAAAATGTATAGCGGAAAGTCTTTTTTTTTTCGTTTGAAATGAATTCTTTATAGTTATGAAATAATAAGTTTCACGAAGAAATTTCGTCGGTTCCCTTATATTTGACAGTACCTATTGAAGATAAAATGGAGAATTTATTTCTCTTACTAAGTTTTTACGTAAATCTTTACTTTAGTGGAATATGCTGATTTTCATTCATCAGCATAAAGAAAGAAACGTATAAAAACTCTATTTTTTTCTCTTTCTTCCTATTTTAGTCCTTCGTCCTTTCTTTCTTTTTTTGATCTTTATCTAGTATAAATCTGAAACTATTAGCTAATGTAGTAAAAAATCATATTCATTTGGTATTAACAGAAAAAAATAGCAGGGCAAACGAAGAGTTTGTCAAATGTTAAAAATATATAATGCGAAGAGAACTGAAAAAGAAGGAAAGAAATAGTAGAAAAACCTGATTGAGGTAATGGACAGTACAGCTTACGTACAATTACTTTGATTGGTCAAAAACTATTGTCAGTAACGGAGCTACACAAGAGCCATTTTATTCTTTTCTAATTCCTATTAATCTCCAAAGTTGGTTTTTTTTTCTTTTGGTAAATCGCTTATTTTAGGCTAAGATTAATAAGATTAATTTTTTTGAAATGTCGAAAAGTATGATTATGACTGTTCTCTTCTCATTTCTTGAAAAATGCAATTGTAAAATACAGGATTCTTCAACAATAATACTTCAAAAATTTTGGGTACAATATCAAAATCTTGCTTACATGAAAAAACAACAACTGAGCTTTCGATTAAGATGAAGCAAGTAAATCTGTTCTCGGATCAATCATCTCCAATAATATATTTTATGATAAGAATATTTAAATTCATAAATAAAAATGCAGCTAAAATAGTCCAATAAAAAGCTTAAAATTAAAAAAAAAAAAAGTATTAGAATACTGTCAAAGTTCCTCACAAAAATTTTATATTTGTAATTTAATTGGCTAATTCTAACTGTCTTCATTTTTTTTTATTTTACATATTTTTACTCCGTTTATTCATAACTATATCCAATATAATTATTAATGAATAATTTCTATACAAAAGATTTAACTAAATTCATTCTCGTAAATATTTGAGTTTACACCTTTGTTGCTAACGTAATTATAATTTTCATTTAATTCTTTTTTTAAAATTATTATTTTCCTAATTTCCGTATTCTTTTTCAATATTTAACATTTTCCTAATTTCCGTATTCTTTTTCAATATTTAACACTTTCCTAATTTTCGTATTCTTTTTCAATATTTAACATTTTCATAATTTCCGTATTCTTTTTCAATATTTAACATTTTCATGATTTTCACATTACTGTTTTTAATATTTCACTATATGTGTTAAAATTTTAAATAATTAGTTGCGGAATTTTATCTTGATGACAATAATTATGTATTTTTTAAAATTTTAATGCAATAATTTCAGGTTGTATGGTTTTTCCTTAAAAAAATATGCTAAAAGAACACTATCTGCTCAATAAATTTCATTTTATTAAATGATTGAAAAAAATATTGTAAATACCATCGATTTGCTTTTTTTTAAAGCATTTCCCTTATGTAGACAGTGTCCTTATTTTATTGCTTAGCAATCAGTTTTAAGGAAGCTCTCCTAATTCCATGTATCAAATTTTCAAAAATGACTGAATTATAATGAAAACTATAATTTTCTAGTTTAAAATAATTAATCTAAAATTGTTAGTAGTTATAAAACAGTAGATTTAGAACACATTAATTTCGCTAATGTTTTATTTCCTTTTTACTGAGAGTTAAAATTTAATAATACTGTAATTGTTGCAAGTGGTTTCAACAATCTATGTATAATTACACAAGTTTACTTAATCAAATTCATAACCGATAAATTTATCTTATTCGCGCATTGAAGCCATCATTACAAAATTTGGCAGGTATTGCTCTGATATATTCGAATATACTTTTGGAAGATTAGAATTTGTATTGTATTTTCTGCCGAGTATGATGTTAGGAATCCTAAGAGTAAGTTTCACATGGAAGTTACATTAATTTTAATTAATTAATCATTATTAAAATTAAAACCCTATAAGAATTTCAATGGCACCTATATTCCCCATCCCTAAATATTGATAATTTAACTTGTTTCATGCATTTTTTTCATTGACAACACAAATGAAATGAATTATCAACACTTCTCTAACCAACGAACATTCTGCAGTAAATTTGAAAGAGAAATGATGGTAATGAGTAGGAAATGGAAACCCCTTAATTACTCGAAAACTAGATCGAATTGACAATAAAATGCAGAAGTATGAAAAGGGAAATTACTTTGACGAATGTCGTATTGAACTGAATCCTAACGATCAACGCAGACGAGTCTGGAGACATCTTGGACTACTCTGATGTCTTATTATTGTTGTCACACGCCCACATAGATCGATAGAGAGCAATGGTTAGTGATATTGTTTCTTGGGATAACAGAATCAATTACGTAGACATTCGTATACCTTTTATAGGAATTATGAATTCTAACTAAAATTAAGACCTATTATGTTTCTGTTTCACGTCGTTTTCGTTATTTCTCTGTAAAATGATATCCAATAGCATTCATGGTGAGCTTTTCTGTTGTCTTTGGACTTGCTTAACATTTTCCTGCATAGGTCACTTCAAAACAGAGCACATTTGGAACTTAAGAAGATGCTTTGACAGGGAATAAACTACTAACTTTCAGTAAGTTTTTTAAAATTAGTGTATGTATGGAGAACTTTGGATGCAGCTGTAGATTTTCTCTACTTGTTCTCTCACAACTTTGAATTTTTGAAAAAAAAATCATATGATTTTATCGAAACTGTAATAATATTTTAGCACATTTACATTACACACATCGATTTTTGTCTTCGGATACTTCTCCTTGGTTGTTCATTTTGTTTATTATTTCAAAATGCATACTGAATGCATACTTTATTTGAATTATGACAACAAATTTGGGAAATGTTGTGTGAGAAATTACTTTCCAGAAATATATGTTTTATTACTATAAAGAGTTTTTAAATTCTTGATGAGTTTTTTCAGTAAGTAAATGCTAGGACATAAAGAGATGAATTCTTTTCTAATGATGCAATACTATGAAATCATAATGAATGAATAAACATCTTTCCTTTCTGTTGAAAGTTTTTAAATTAATCTAATAAAGCAAATGATATAAAATGGATACGATATACGTTTCCAATATATTTGAATAACTCTTACTAGATATCCGTTTTTGTCATATGTGAATAGAAATATATAAGTAATAAAATTATTTTTTACACATAAGTTTTGAGTTAAAATAAAATAAACGCAGAATTCTTATACATTGTATTCAAGGAGGTATATTTTTGACATGCAACATTTAACAAAAAGGTTTCTCTTCAGAAAGTTATGTTAATTTATTAACTAATTAAAATGTCTCTTTATGGTTCTGCGTGCAGAAAATGTCATCCTTAGATCATTACGTAATTTCTGGTCTTAAAAATTCTAGACAAAGGATTTCGAAAGAGAGCAAAGAGATTCTAATTAGAATTGCAAAGGAGAGATCTTTTAATTATGTACCTTTTGTTCGTAACATGAAATTAATTGTTCAAATCAAATGGAATTCGGAATGATATTTATGAAAGAAAGTAATAGAATATTTTCATTTAAGTATGCTTTCAAAAGAAGAACTTTTTAAATGAGTTTAAGAAAAGAAACATTAAATGGCAAATCTGGAATAAAAATATATGAGGTAAAATGTATTTGAAACAGAATTTTGAAAATTATGCAATATGTGCATCATATACATAATAAAATCAATAAGGAGAGAATTTTCCAACATTTAATGCATTACATACTTAAAACATTCATACTTAAAAAAATGTAACCAATCGTTAAATGTATATAATATTTTTTCAGACTTTTATTTGTATTTCAACATTATCAATAAGAATTCGAGGAAACATACTTAGTTATTGTTTGAAAAAACTCGTAAGAAAACGAATTTAATTCTTTCCGTGCTTCTAAAAGTATATTTCATACTTTTATCACAGCATTTCAAAAAGTAAGTCATAGCATTCGCAAAATATAAGGTAAATAAAATTCTGTTTTTTTTTTCAAAATCTCAATGAATTGCAGCAACAAAAAAGAAACTCATATACGATTCGTATACAATTTTTAGAAAAAGAAGGAACACTAATTAAAAAATTTAAAATACAAAATTTTTTCATATTTTTTCATTTATAAGACAGCATAGTGTAGGCATCGTCTTGTTGTGAAGAAGAGTTATGGATGCCTTGAAGATGGAGCACAGCCACTAACCTTATCCCGTTGGAAATGTAACGGGGTTGCCAAACATACCGGATATATGAACAACAGGTGACCTGGTAGAACGCTTAGTGACACCCCTTTACTATCACTCGGGCGCTGGGCTCAAGCTGGAAACCTATGTTCTCCTTCAATCAATTATTATGACGCAAGATTTGTTTTAAAAGGAGACGGAAATTCATCACTATTTCCATGATTGTTGTTAAACACCACAATAGATGCCCATGTCTTTGTTCTAGCGTCAAGGGAAGTCACTGCAACGGCCTCCATGATGGTTCGCGGTTAACTTCAGACGTCGTCATACGGTCGGTGCATCAACTTGTCCTAAAAACCAGTCAAATTTCTGATTCAGAATATGTTCAGACAAATAACATGTATGTCCTCATCGGCGTTAGTGTCCAGATGTCAATGAGATCCTGCACTGCTTTATGTATGACCACTCTGGACCAGATTCCATAATCACATGACACAATTGATGGATCACGACCAACGTGAGGATCAATATTACGGAACTATAAATAGCAGTTCCATTTTCCTGTCACAATTGAATTCCTATACTTGTTGGTTGGATTTGTTCCTTCTTGGACGAAGCATTACACGATTGTCAAGATTAACAACTAGTGTCAGTGTTATTGCAGAGTTTATTTCGGTTATCAAGAAGCCGTTCGTAGAGAATTAGTTTTAGGAATGATTGTGGGACAGGAATTTTTATATTCCCGTCCCAAAATCATTCCTGAAAAAAAAATCATTCAAAATAGAATTTCCATATTACTATTTTGACGAAATATTACACAGTTTCAATTTTGTGTAGTATTTTCATTTGCTGAAATCCAGTAAATATTTATAGAGTTATTGTTTTGAGATATGTTTCTTTAAATTTTATTTAAGTGACATGATTTATACGTCATATTTATGTCAAAGGTTCTAAAGAAGACATTATGTCTGTTTAAAACTTTTAATATTATCATTATTAGCTGCCTATCTGGCTGAAACGTTCACGGCTGAAATCTGCTTGACAAAATGGTAGTATAATAATTTAATTTAAAATTGAACAATTCCGACTTTTACTGTATCATAAAGAACACTGTCCTGATCTAAGCACTCATACGTTTTGATTTCATTTGAGTATTCTAAGATTTCTGCAGAACTTTGATTGTTATCCAACCAAGTACATTCGAATTTTTATATCATACACTTCTGTGTAGATTAAAATTATACTTGTAATTTTTCATAAAAATGTTTACACTGAGAATTAGATCTTTGGTTTATTTAGATGCAAAACATTGGGTGAAAAACTGTCAATGCAAAACGAATTAACAGCTTTTCCAACGCATGCATTTTTGACAACATGAAACTTTTTGAACTACATGATGCATCATCGCTGCAATTGATTAAGTTTTTTTTTTTTTTTAAATTTCGCTTAATGTTAGACTCCCTTCCCATAACGTATCATAATATGTTATTATTCGATAACTGTCTGATACTAGATTTTTAATAGATCCTTGTTTCTCTTCAATTACTTCCAAAGGTTTTTTAAAGTAAATATCCAAAATATAGAATTCTGTATTAAATGAATTCTTCAATGGAATAAGACAAATTTATTGTCGCTGATAATAATTAAGTACCAGAAATTATTTGAAACTTTTACGATTTGACTGTTTAAAAATTTGATTCCCCTTAAAGATTGTTCCAACGTGTCTTTTACGCTTATGTTTTTAAAATCCAATGAAAACTATTGCAACTGTTTTTTCCAGAGAAATCTTTGATTTTAAGTTGAGTATGTAGCACTAAGTAGGGATTGAGCAGTATTGTTTTTAAACTCATCCCTGTTGTCTCCGAACGTGACTTCCGCCAACTAAACCATAGAAGTCTCTGCGAAGGAAATGTTATTTTTTAAAATTGAATTACATATATATAGGCTTTGCTGGTTGGCTTGTCTAGGGAACGCAAATGATGAGTCGAGATTATTCACAGAAACTAACGTTTAATGACACACGATTGGATAAATGACAAATAAAAATATAACTACGAGTACTACAATACGGTTCAAGATCCTTCGCACTGAATAGCACATATGATTCTCGTGAGAGACCAACTTACTCATGTAATACTCCAGCGTTTTAGACCCGGTCACGTCTTTCTCTCGAGACTTTCCAAGTTGTTCCTTGTGGTTTCCCAGCCACGTTTCTCAATCCAAGTCCACTCTCGATGGCTTCCAAGACGCATGTCCATTTTCTTCTTCACCCGCACTGTCTCCTCATGGCCAGTATATATATATATTTCCTTAGAAATAATATATTTAATATTTAAAGAAATATTTATGTTCTAAATAGTTCAGCTCAGCAAGGTCTTAAAGAACTTATGTATAAATATGTTTGATATATCTGCAAATGATCTGTTTTGTACGATTTCAAAACTATAAATTGAACGAGAATTTCATGTGAATGAGAGGATATATATATATATATATATATATATATATAATATATATATATATATATATATATATATATATATATATACATGATAGTTTACTCTTAAGTATTTAATTTTCATAATCAATTAATATATTGCTGTTTTGTAATTCATGAAATCGAGATAAATGAGCTTGGAGACGATCTCGGCGTTAGAATAAATCTAACTATTGGTTTTCGCAATTTTTGTGGAAATAGGAAAGTTAAAATTTATCAACATTTGTTAGAGTTATAACTTGGAAAACTTTTTATAATTAACTGTCCAGATTTTGAGGATAATAAGATCAAATACTAGAGCTTTTCCTTTTTGAGATTACAACGAATTTTTCAATAGTTGCATGTTAAAATTCTTCACTATTCTCGAAATCTAAATTCAAAGTTTAAACATTAACTCCCATAATATTTTGAATTTAAATGTTTATTTCATTTTTAAGGATAGCAATGAGAATATTTTGTATTTCGACTTGAGTATTATTGTTATTCGAAGTTTTACGTAACGCAGTAGCAAAAACAAATGCAATGCAAAACTCTAAGTTAAAAATTAAATTCTATCTTCTAATTCTTATTATTCTCAATTAGAAATAATAATTCTGAAACAAGAAAGTTTTCAAGAAGATAATCGAAGTACCTAAGCTTTAATTATTAATTATCTTTCGAGTTTTTTAGCACACATTCCATTGTGAATTAAAAATTCAACAATTATGAAATTGATTTGTTATAAATTCTTAAGAACTATTCATACAGAGCTCTAGAAACTTTTTAAACGATAGAAATGCCTAATGTTTAGTTTTAGTTTTAATATTTAAGTATTATTTTTTCGAATTAAAGCCATATGTAGCAAACGTTAAATTGAAATAATTTTACTTACATTTAGTAACTAAAACCAATTTTTACCTTTTATGAATATTGGTGTTCGCAACCAATAACTGTTATATTATGTCATTATCTAAGAACTACAGAGCTATTGTAAGAGCAAAAATGTGAATATATTAAAGAATAATTATGTTTCCTTATAATTCTGAATTATAATATCTAATTGTATAATTCTGAATTATAATATCTAATTGTATAATTCTGAATTATAATATCTAATTGTATAATTCTGAATTATAATATCTAATTGTATAATTCTGAAAATATTCTATTGGTTAAATTCTCAAGAAATTTGTGTGTTTTCGTAAAATGGAAGTGTTAGCAGATTGGAATGTGTATTAATTTGTACCGAAGCATATTTTGTATAAAGACAACATTAACTTTTTTGCTAAAAAAATATCGTATGGTGCACAATATAGTAACAAATATTCTGATTTTTTAAATTCGTGTTCTTGAGTAAAACTGAGAAAAGTTTTTTAAATAATTTTTAGTGAATTAAATACTATTCTATAATAAGTAAGTACCTTTCTCTTTGCACAATTTTTAGCCATATTCAAATGGAAGTTTACTATATTTAAATATTGATAGCATATTAACAAATAATCAAATAACGCTGTTAAGTTTGCATTATTGAATTAGTTTTGATTGATGAATACCTAAATCGTCTGCAATGCGAATATAAACATGAGTAAATACCCCCATAGAGGCGCAGACAATTTTTTTTCTGCGGGTTTGACATTGGGTACTAAAAAGTTAGAATTAGAAATCTTCGACCAGTTAGAAGACGGAAAGCTCTGCAATGCGTCGGAGCTGTGAAATTGCTTCCAGATGTAAGCTATTAGTCTACAGGTGAGAAACTCAAATTATAAAGTCCATACAAATATAAAACTATGTATACTTTATTAATAAGATAGGTGAGAAATACATCCGTATGTATTGAGTAGCGAATTAGAGACATACGGTAGAGACAGAGAAACTCAATAAATATCCATACAAGAAAGAGTAAGTGAAAAAAATAGTTTTTATTCTAAATAATGATCATATAAATTCACTATAATTATGAATGTGGAGCAGCTACTTACTGGCATTCTCCACCAAATATTGGAATTGTAACGTCTGCTTATCTCAATAAAAACAAAACTGGATCCGAAAAAATTAACACCTTATAAATAGTTTCAGAGTGAAATACTAGTTATCCGGAGAGCAATTCATTCTTCTTTTACATCAATATTATGTGCACTAAAATCTAGCTAACCTTCTATTTCCTCTCAGCACTTTAACTCACCCAACTTCTCGGCAATAGCATTTCCTTTCTGGCTTGCATAAGTCACGGTTTATTCACAAGGCGAGATTCTCTGATCAAATAACGTCATAAAGTAGCCCAAAGGGTATTTGAAGGAAAAACGCTAAGAACTCGCCGCTCGTATAGCTTAGAAATTACATTTGGAAATGTTTTTTCAAGTTTTTTTTGGAGGTATTTTAGATAAATTGAAGTATTTTTTCGGGCGATGGAGAGGGACTTAATTATAATATGCGAAAAAAAATAAGCGTCATAGATAGTCTTAAATTGACAGTATTTTGAAAAATGATTTGCTCTAGAACTTTATTAAAAAATTGTATGACTATAAAGCTGTCTGATAGCTATAGTCCAGAAAGTTCATTTCGTATTTTATTAAGGAGACTCGGTACCCCAAACATGACAAAAAAAAAAAAAAATTGATTTTTTTTTACTTTTATTTAGAAATATTCTCTGAATTATTATCTTTCGATTGATGTATTATTTTGTTTGTACGAGCACGAGAAGGTTGAAAAATATGAAATTGAAAAGTGTAAACAAAAAAAACTCTATGACTTGACCACGCTCCTTTTTTAAAAATGTCAGTAATTTTATGTTATTTTTTAATCAATACTTTTCTAAAATTAATTTTATTTCATTTTAATCATAACTATAACATTTTAGCGTTCTTTTTTCGTGACTACAACTTTCATTACAAGTGATTTGTTGTTGATATTTCGTGCTTTGATTGTAGTGTCGATATCGAGCCAATTATAAACACGTTTTATATTGAGGGAAAAAAAAACAGTTTTGACGTTTTATATTGAGGCAATAAAAAACAGTTTTATCTTTTATATTGAGAAAAAAAATAGTCTTTATCAAAACTTTCTTTCATTATTGTTTGTGATGAATCTATTGAAGTTTTTGTTTATTTTTTTGAGAATTGAAGATAAAAAATGCCTCGCGTAAAACGGCATTGTCATTCAAAACAAACGAACAGTAAACGTTGGTGTAGAGATGCCGATATAATAAAGCTGATTCTACATAAGAAAAATTTGCAGTTCCTACTATCAGAATTGAACATTTATTAAGTGTTGAAAAGACTGATTGTTCCGATACTGGAAATTTATGTGTATTCTTTCTACAATCCAGCAAACTGTTTGACAAACTGATGCGCCTGGAATTTGACAAAAAAGTTTTTGTGCTTTTAAAGTTTGTGCTGTAGAAATAACGAATGAAAGGAAAACAAATAATTACAGTTCCTAATATCAATTTATGGATTACACAAGCATTCTGCAACATAGAGAAAAGTAATTCAGCCACCAAAAAGTTTTGTATCTCCATAAATATCTTGCCTTTTTCATAGAGGACATGCAACAAATATACTAAACTTCTTCACAAAGCCTATGGTATTGTTGCAAAGAATATGCTAAAAGAAGTACATACTGAAGTACGAAATGCATATGAAGTACCTGCTGATGTCCCATTTATCGACATAAGTGTTTCTTTCGATAGTATTTGGATGACACGAGGCCATACATCTTTAATTGCCTTTGGTTGAGTCATCGATGTACTTACTGGCTATGTCATTGACTTTGAAACGTGCAAAGTATATCGACATTGTTCCAGAGCAAAAAGAGAACTTGAAAAGTCAAGTGCAGAATATGATATGTAGTTTGAAGGGTACATGAACTACTGTGATATCAATCACACCGGTTCATCGGGTTCGATGAAAAGGGAGGCAGCATTGATACTGAGGGAAATATCGCAATAACTGAGATTTCGATATTCTACATTATTGTCTGATGGATAATATAAAACTTTCAATTACTTATCTGAAAGAAATATCTATGGGGATAATGTCAAAAAAAAAAAAAAAAAAAAAAAAACAAGAATGCATAAACCATATGAATAAAAGGTTAGGTACTGCTTTACAGAATGCTGTGGAGGAATCGAGAGCTCGAGGCATCTCATTAGGTGGGAAAGGTTATGGAACTTTGAAAGAAACTACCATTAAAAAATTAACTTCTAATTTTATCAGAAGGTCATTGTAAAAAGACGAAATGTCAAGAAGACACAAAAAGTTATGTGCATACCTTTTGGAAAATGCACGCATGATCTTGGTGTAGTACTGGAATTTCAAAAAAAAAAAAAAAAAAATGTTTAGAATGAGACGTAAGAATTACAAAAATCAGTGTGCATGTAAACTAGTAAAGAAAACAGTTTTAAAAAGAGAAGCATTAATGATAAAAAAAGAAGGTGTTACATATAGATCAGGATACTTTTGAGGTGCAAATAATAATGTAAATCTGTATCATAATTTTTTTCATTATGAAATGTGCATGCATAATATTTAATTAAGGTAATCAATATAATTTTTTTTCATAATTTCTGTTTTTATTTATTATATATATATTTTCATATAAATATAATATTGATGATATATGAAGTACAAAATTTTAAAAATGGTTGCATTTATTATTATTTTATTATTTTACGTTTTCCTTCATTTTTCATGTTCGTCAATTGTAATTAATACCTTGAAAAATATTATCACTTATTAAAAATATCAAATGAAATTTTGTGAAAATACTATTATTCCAAAGAAAAACAAATAGCTTATGATATAAAAGAATATTTTAAGTTAATTAAAGCATATAATATTTATTTTTTCAGAGTTATGAACTTTAAAAGGGTTTTTCCTCAATTTGTGTTTTTTCGATACATCTTTGTATTTAAAATGCTACTCCTCCCACAAATATTAATCAATCACTTCCATTTTTTTCTGTGTATTATACATAATACATGTACCAAAATTAAAGACCCATTTTGCAAAGAAATGTATACATTTTTTTAAAAAAATAATAATGTTATAGATATCTGTATTTTTGCTGAATTTTAGCATGCGGACTAGCATTTTATTTTTTTTTCACAAAGGTTATTACAAAATCGACTCCTAAATTTGTTTAAAATATCCTGGAGAATATTACAGAAAATTTTTATAGCAAAAAAATTAATAAATAAAGGAGGAGTAGGGTTTTGAAATTTTACAAATTTTTTAAAAAAAATATAAATTTTTAAAATTGTGTTAACAATGTATTCAAATTTTCTCATAAGATCATTTTCTTGAATAGAAACACTTCATAGCTCGCTAAAACCAAATTTTTAAATGCATTAATAAAAAAAATGGTGCAAGGGTACCGAGTCCCCTTAATGTAAGATACTCGCTATTTTTCTTAAGATAAAACAAATGAAAAAATTATTCCATATCACTAAATATGAAATATATATATATATGAATTTTTTTCTATGCTAAAGATAAGAAAGAATCCTGAATTCATATTTTTGTTATACATTTAAAATTTCTATTATTCATGGGTGCAACTACCTAATAGTTGCAGAAAGTAAAAGTTAAAGTTTGAAAAAAAAATTAATCAATTTTTAAATACTTATCATTATATTAGGACAGCAATTCTCATCGGGGTGTGGGCTTTCCAAATGGTACGTGAGAGGATACGTGTTGGGGGTACGCGAAAAAAAAGCGACTTTGGTGGTCACACAGCTAAATAAATTGAAAAAAAAACAAAATTAAAAGAGGTAGGGATATTTTTCTCCCAGACTGTCAATTGTAACATTATCGATTCCTGTAAAGGAGAAATTGCTGAAGCTCGCAGCAAGTACCACTGTGGAAAACCTGTTCATTTGCAAAGCACCCTGAGGGACTTATTTTCCTTAAGTAGGCATCATGGCCCGAAGCACTCTGATGAACTTTCTATTTCCCACGGAGTTTGCTATCTTTGGTAAACACGGGGTACCCACCCTCGAGATACCTCAGAAATCTTCCTCTATATTTTTGACCCACCTTGTCAATCTTTATGAACTTTATTTCCTGTTTTCTAACGTTTAGATCACAGTTACAGTCTTTATAGAGTAAGATAACCCCATCTGGCTCTTGCGCCATTAAAATCCGCCATCACTCACTCACTCAATTGTGAAGTGGTAAAACTTTCTACTCACTCACTCAATTGTGAAGTGTGGTGAGTAGAAAGTTTTTTGGTTTGTCACGGTGGCGAATATATACTGTATAAAAAAAGTAACAATATATTTGTTGCCATTTGCCAGCTGAGAGCTTGTTGAATGAGTGTTTCTTTCATACACTTAGTGTCTGTATTAGCTTAGTGGCCATGGCGGCGGATCTGAGGCCGACGTTACATCGAGTCCTGGATTCGAGCATTGATGCCTTTGCAGACCTGCCATGTAGTGGTGCACTTTAAATCTGTCGAGTGCGAAATTTGGAGAGGGTGTTTCCATTTCAGGTGCCGTCTTCATCTCTTTACCGTGGTTTAAATTTACGAAGTCCTTCGCCAATGGCCCTTCTGTTGTTTCTCAGTGAGTTGTTAATAAACGATAAACAATCACATCCATATATTATTGGTTTAATATCTGTGGCTAACACTTTGGGAGTATATTTAAGGAATTTGTGTCTAAGATTTTAATACGGAACACACACACAAAGTGTTACTTTGACTGTTTTTTTACCCTTTAAACAATGTATAATTTTTCAGAGTTTTCTTATCATCTTTAAAAAGAAAGGCGGTAGCTTTTAAAGTTCTCTTCAAAAATAGTGCCACCTTTCTTTCTTTCTTTTTTTTTCCTTTAAAGAGACTGCATCTTAAACTACTATCGGTGTTTTCATATTCTCTTACATAAGAAAAATAAAATTTCAGCCCATTATTCAACTAAATCTGGACAGTATCAAAGACTTTCACGGACTATGATATAACAAAAGAAGTAAAAATGACGTATAAGTATAACAATAGTTGGCACTACTTTTGAAAACTTTTTTATAAATATATTTTTCGTTACTTCATTCGACATGGGTTAACTTATAGATATATTCCTTTTATTAATAAAAACAAAAATAACAAAAACCATACAAAGAACGAGATAAAGAGTAAAAACTGTATTTGCTTCACCCAATTTTCTTTTGATAGTATATTTTTTACGTACTTTGTTACATGGTGTATTTCGTGCTTTACTCTTCAGTAATCTTGGGAATTTTATGCAATTTGCAAAGTATAAAATTCCAAAACCTTCCGAAATTTGATTAGGCAAATTAAATAATGATAAGAAGTGCAATGAAATGAATTAAAGATCGTTATATATAGGCAAAATAGAATTTAAAGGAATACTGTAAATAGATGATATTGAGAAGCTGATTGATACTTGCAAGTTAATTTGAATGAATAATTTTAGTTGATCTTTTGTAGTAACAACTGGAAAAAAATGTCTCCAAGCTAAATTAAAAAGGTGAACTATTAAAAATTGAACAAACATCTTTCATTGAATTTGCCAAAACCGAACTCTGCTGATATCTAATAGACATTATTTTTACGGTCTTCGTAAATTTTGTTTATCACCATAAATTACCATATTAGGAAAATAATACGTAAAACAGATAATCACATAGAACTTAACAATTAAAATATAAATTACATTTATTTATACAAAAACTTCAAAATCGGACTCATTGCTGTCAGAATTAAATAAACTTCACAAATGACCATCAATCTCCTTTTCATCACTCAGTTCTAAATCATTTCTTTCAATGTCAAATCTTCATTTTCATTTTCGTTTTCGATTATTTCCATTTTTATGGAAGCTGATACGAAGGTATTAGCTCGGACTGACTGCAGTGTTTTATTGACTCACAAGGCAATTGTACATGGACTACAGTGGCGTTGTACTGATAGCACCCTATCATAATTAGGTAAGTTTCAAGAAAGTTCAAACTTTTTGCACTGCGTCAGCACAACCGGCGGCTTGTCAATCAGATTGCTTATTTCGTTAAGAAATTTTTTTTCAGTCATTTGAAAATTAAAACACCTCAAATTCATTCAAGATAGTTTATGGCTATAGGAGCCTCATGTCAGTTTAAAGTCAAGGGTTCTTCCATACATGTCATAGCGTTGTCGTTCATTTAACACATTCTACAATCAATTTTATACTTCCCGTAGCATCTAGTAATTCCTTATTCTTGAAAGGTCAACAAAGAGGCACTAGGCTTTATATTTTTGTCTCTCTTTTATTAAACGAACTTTAAAACGACACATATTTTTTCTTTTAAATCCATTAGTTCTATAAAATAACCATTTTTTTTTAAAACTGAAACATAATTTATTATTTACTAAATCTTTATCTTTAAAATGCTTATATTTTTGATTTTCTGTAACAATCGACATATTTCAGGTTATACAATACAATATTAAAAATTTGTCTCTTTGTGAGAAAAATGTGCTTCATATTTACGTACGAACAACTTTACGTGCTGCTGTACTGAGAGATAGAAGCATAGAAACACCTATTGAAGCAGAGCCAAAAGGCTCTTGTGAAATGAAAGGCTCTTTAGCGGGATGTAGGCACGATGTTTATGACATATACGAATTGGGTAAGCGAAATCAACTATCTACCATAAGTGGTACAGTTGCAGTTAAAATACCAGTTGGAACATAGAGATAGATCTTTGAAGTTACTCCATGATTTATAGTAGTGAGATGTTTGATTCACAATGCTATGGGACGCTATTTCTCGATATTCTTTTGGACAAAAAAAAAATTCTGAGCGATCGAGAACTGTCCCAAACTTTCAATCTATGGCTTCAAGAAAACCAAGCAAATCCACAACATGATATAAATAAGGATCAATTAAAATGCAAAATAAATTTTATCAAGATTTATCAGTTATTTCTTCGTCAAATAATTAAAGCTTTACGATATTATTCATTCTTCAGATTCAAAGGTTTTTCATTATTTTGACAACTACTTATACTTCTGTATTAATTAAGGAACTGTATCAAGAAAGAGCTGTAAAAACAGGATTATCAAATAAAAATGTACTTTAAATTTACATATACCAGAACATATTTTTAATAAATACTAAAAATGATTAATAAGCAATTCGAACTTTGATACAAAAATCAAAAATTCGAATTTCACTTAAAAATATATTCTGCAATACAAGCCACTTAGGTCGGTACGAACAACACTTGACACAGTGTTTTGATCCTTCTGAGGGTCTTACTGG
>BMAW01120345.1:0-22719 GCA_019974015.1 Nephila pilipes
TAGTGAACCACAGAAGGACTCACATTCAGCTATTTCACCACTTCTGTGTCTAGTCTCCCAGTAGCTATCCATGATAGTTTTTTGAACGATTGATGCCTCGAGTTCAGAGTAACGAGCTCACTTTTCTATACATTTCATCTCACTATAACACAGATATCTACAATCTCACTTTCTAGCATACATTTTTGTGCTCCTCAAAGATTTTCTCCTCCGAGTGTAGTGTTACTGGTCAACATATTGCCATTTTGTTCAGCACTATTATCAATAACATATTTAAATGTATTATGGATTGGTTTAATTTAATTTGTAACGAGTTTGTGATTTTTCCTTAATTTTTAACCAATGTATATATATTGTCTTTTTTATTTTATAAAATCTATTATCTGCAATAATTATTTTTAGTATAATTTTTGTTCTTATGTTAATTTTTGAAAAAAAATTCATTTAATTCTCAAGAAATAGAAAGTGATATGAATCAAATGATCCTATTCTTATATTAAAAATTTCTGTTTCAAAGATATAAATTTAATGTCAAAGGTATTTAATTAACATATTAAACATTTTTACAATATATGTATCTTATCATTATGTTTTCTTGATATATAATAGGTTTCTTGGTTTCTTCAATGTAGTAAAAATCAGAAAGATTTGAAAATTTTTATGTTTGTTTCATAAAATCAATCAATCAGTCATGTTGATTGGTTAAAGAGCACACTGGTACATGAGAAACACAGACATCAGATATTCAATTAAACTCCCAACACTTAAAAACTTCATTAAAAATTATCAGAAAATTTCTACCAAAAAATTGATACCTCAAGCAATAAAACCATTTAAGAAATAGAAAAGTACACCCCGCTCAGAAACAACCCATAACTACACAGACTACGAGAAATTTTAATTCTTTAATTTCACTAATATTTCTAAAACACTGGTAACACAAGCACACTCCTCACAAAATCTCACCCCTACGCACCCACCTATATATACAGAATTAACGCACCACACCATCGACCAATCACAGAGCGCGCTCTCACTGCGACCAGACTGCACAAGCAAGCAGGAATCCAATAGACTAGTGCTGCAATATCCTAAGCCTAAACTCATGAATTTCAACCATCTTCTCTTTTGGATTAATTTTAACAACACTAGTACTTCAAATAGAAATATTCTAATATTAATAATATATATTCAGTATATTTTTCAAAATTAATTTAATATTGTCTAAAAAGCTATTGCACTGTAATTTTATTTTATTATCTTAATATCTAAATCTTAACTTCTGGGCAAGTGTAAAACCAAAATTCAGTTTCACCTCCATTAATAGCCAATTCACAGGGGATTAAAGCCCGAGAGGGTTATGTTCCCCGACAAAAATAGTCGGTTTGGTTTGGTTGATTGGTTGCCTGTTTTATGTAAACATAGGCCGTATTGGAACTTTAGGTTAAGAAGATCCCATAGCTTGTGAGTAGGTAGGAGATTCATAACACATTTTAAAATTTGTTTTTTCTTCAAAACATGAATAAATATCTGTATTTTTTAGGGTTTTTTTAAATTTTGCTTAAATGAATTTTGATTCTCCCTTTTATTTCTTTGGTTAATTACTTTTTTGAATGAGGTGTTTTGCTCGTATTTTTTTTTTTTTTTTTTTTTACTAATTTGAAATGAAGAAATTATGCTGATTGTAAAGGGTTGAATCCATAATATTAATACATAATTTCATCATAATTTCAAGTATGAGACAGC
Source organism: Nephila pilipes (assembly GCA_019974015.1). Lineage (NCBI taxonomy): Eukaryota > Metazoa > Arthropoda > Arachnida > Araneae > Nephilidae > Nephila > Nephila pilipes. The sequence continues at coordinate 1,747 of BMAW01120345.1, forward strand.
ATTTCGAATCACATTATTTCCATTTCCCTTTATTGTCTTAATTTTCTTTTTTCTTGATTTATGTCTTATAGATTTTGGTGGTGCTTTGAATGTTATTACAATAAAGAAATTTTTTAAATATTTTTTTGAAATTACAACTGTTTTATTACTTATTAAATGTTGTTAAATTCAATGTTGTTGTAGTTGGGTACTTTATTCTTAGATTATATACAAATGTATTACTTTTTCTATAAATGTTTTTAACACTGTACTTAGAGCATTTTAAAGATTTTATTTTTCCTCTTTAGATTTGCAGGTTTCTTTTATATACAACTTTATCTATCTTAAATTTTGAAGTGTTTTATTGAATTTTAATATATATTTACGCTAAGTTTATATATTAAAGTTATAAAAATAGCATTTTTGATTAGTTTTGATTTTACATTTTCAGTTGGATTAATTTAATTTTGCTATAATTTTGTAACTTATTATTAGTTTATATACAAATTTATTTCGTATATCTATTGAATATATATATATATATATATATATACAGAGAGAGAGAGAGAGAGAGAGAGAGAGATAAATCAAAATATTATATGTAATATCAAAGAGTAAATTTTTTTCTCGCACGTAGATACGTAAAAGGACTTATTTAATTTTTTAACTACGAAATCTAACTGAATTTAGAAAGAATAGTTATTGGAAACAAACATTGCCAATCGTTATTAGTCTAAAGCTTTTATAGCTATTTTTGATAGAGGAAAGTGCCAGTGGATGGATTTATTTTACTTCATTTTCTTATAAATTTTTATCCTTAAATTGCTGGGAAAGTGATACGAGAGAGAAAAGTAGAGTCTGAGTAATTAAGATTTTACCGTAATTAATTCTTCAAAATATATTTGCTTTTTTTTAACAGATAAGTACTTTTCACAACTCTTCACTTTTTTTTATAAGTATATGATAAAATAGTGTTCCTTTGATATTCGTCTGTCAGTAAAATTAATTTGTTAGAAGAGTTTTTTGTATATATTGTTTTTATAATATATTTTTAAAACCTTCTGATCAATATATATTTAGAACACTATAAAAAAAGTAAATTTTCTTTTACTTATACTAACGCTGATTATCCATTAGCTTCAGTATGGATGGATGTAATAGTAAAAAGCTTATAACATTCAATGAGCTTAATTTATGATATGCTGGCTACAATCTCTAATAAGCTAAATGCAATGAGTATTAAGGACTAGTTGAAATTTTTTTTTTCAAATAAATTTAAGAATCACAAGATTAATAATATGTTAAATAATATATGAATGTAGTGCCTTATTCCAATCAGGAAATTGCAACATGTTTCACAAAGAATTTGCTGCATGATTTTATTTTCTTTAGCAAATATTAACTTAATATCAACTTTTGTTGTTGTTTATGAATATGAAGTTGCTTAACGTAGTGTTAAATCATAAAATTCTAAATAGTTTTCCAATTTTTTTTTAAAATGTCTGAATTAAGATATGAAGTAGGCATAGCACTCACACTGTATATTATTCTGAGAATTAAATAGTTTTATCCATGATAAAAAATGGTCATAAGTCCTTTAAAAAGAAGCAATCACTTATTGATCGCATCGATATAGTTTTTGAATTGTAGCCAAATTATAATATTAGATTTTATAAAGTGATGTCTTGTTTGTGCTAAAATAATCAAATATGAATACTATCATATTTGAATCTTACAGAGAACACATACTGCCAATATTAATTAGAATACTATTTTCTACTATTCTTTATAAAAGCTTCATTGCACTAAATAAAAATACCTATTTTTAAAATAGTTTTGTTTTTAGAGAGGATGCATTAGTCAGTATAAGAATTTTAGTTAATTTAAAATAATTGTTAAGCAATTCGAGGAATACCATATATCGTTAAATATTTATATCTTTCTGCTAAGACGGCTTCTTTCTAGAAAGCTAATATTTTTATCTCGAGTTAAAATTTTAAAGGAACATAAGATACAGAAAATAGCTACAGAACAACAAAATAGCGAAATAGTTACACATCATATTTTGCACTTAGTAAAAGTAAATTAAATTCGTTGCAGTATTTTTAAATCAAAAGAATCTCGTTTTCTACGTCTACAAAGAAATGGAACAAAATATCTTCTTTACGATTTCTGCATTCTCGGCTTCAAATCAAGGGGCGCTGAAAAATAAATTCAGAAGAAAACTCGTCGTTGGACTTTGTAGCCATAATTAATGAGACTAAGAATGACTACATTACGACATTCATTCTAATTACTGGTCGTGGAGTTCCTGTTTCTGCAAAAGCAGGAGCTGGAAAAAAAAGTAATGCGATGTTGCTTCTTTTCGCCTGGCAAAAGGATGCTATTAAACATGTTACCTGGAATAATAAAGAAATGCAAATCCCTATCCTGCCCGCTCGCCATTTTTGTAACTACTTTTAAGTTAATTTATGTTTCAGAACATTTTTCTTTTGTTGTCCAGCAATATTTTGTTTTTGATTGTAATTTAAATGGAATTACCAGTAGCATGAAAGTTGAAACTTTGATATTCTCATTATTTAGCAAAATAACACCTTTTTTTAATTTAAAAATAAATATCAGAAATACAATTCGTCATAGAGTTTACTAATATTAAAATAAATATTATTTTTCCATGTGATAATTACTTGAATCATCAATCATTTGAAAACGAAAATTTTGTATCTCGTAAGGAAAAACAGGAATCCCTATTTATATATTCTTCTTATTTAAAGTAATAAGCATGGAATGATTAGTAAAGTATTTACAACATAATCATTAATTTTAATAAGTGATTGATTAAGATTAGTAATTTGATGCAAAATAAAAAAAAAATTGAGTTGTTTTAATTTTTTCCCCTGAAATTTGTACGTATATAATAAATGAAAAGCCAGATACATAATCCATCACTTTGTGATCATGAGCATACATTCTTTATGTATTTAGCGTTATTGGTTTATAATTCATTTTCATAAATAATACATTATTTTTTTTCTAAAACCTTTAACGATAATTTGTTTTGATTCATAGATAACTCATGGCGCAAAATTAAATTTTAATAAGCTACATTTGATTAAAAATATAAGGTATAGAGTTTATTGATATACACTTCAAACTAATATAACAAATTATGAGATTAATTCTTTGCCGTTTGTTTTATTAGTACAAAATTTCCTTACATCTAATATTTTAAATCATGTACTTAATTTTTAATGCATTGAAGTATGTATTAGCTTAATGCTTGTACACACTTCAAAGAAAAAAATATTTAAGAACAAAATCATCATCCGGTGATTGTAACTTTCATGTAAATCTGTAATAGTGATCCCAATTTTGGAAAGGCATTATATGTTGTCTATCTAGCTCATTAAAATTGGGAAATAGTTATAGACATTTGGAATTACGTGTGCAACGTAGATGTCATCATTTTTATAATTTTCTTTGGAAAGCTTTTTCGGATTTTAAGTAATTTAAATATGATAAAAAATATTTGTTAAATAAAGCATTATTAAGTATGACCTTGATTTATTTGTAAATCTAACAACTTTTAAGACCAATAATATCATTAAAATTAGACTTAACTCAGACTTTAATAACTTTGATTATGCAAGAGCAAATCTTTTACAATTATAGAAAAAAATATAACATATTTGCAGGGATTTTGATTGAAAATAAGATTTGGATTTTTGATTTCAAAGTCATGTCTAATGAATAATTTCGAAGAGTCAACAATGAATGAAAAAAAGAAATGTACTGTATTGCTATACTTACTTTTCAGAATTAAGTAATCTGTATACTTTGGCTTATTTTTTCACATAACATGTGTATAAATTTTTTGGTCTCTTGACTTAGAAAATAGAAAATGCACTTACTCACTTAATTTTCCTGAGAGAAATTCAATCCATGTTGGAATTTTACCAGATGAGTTCTAAATAAATATGTGTTTTTTTATAGTGATAAATTTGACATTAAATCAGAAACTGCAAGACTATCTGTGTATTATAGAAAAGTATGCGATTAATTCTGTAGAAATTACAATCAGAAATAGAAATGTTCAATTTCCCATAACATATTGCTAAAAGTGGTACTTAATATCGTTGAACAAAAATGACAGAAGATGAGGGAAAAAAGCACATTTCTTGGAAACAACAACTATTTTCTAAAAGTGCATAGATATATATCGTACAAAATTAAACAAGTTCTACTATGCAAACAAATAAAATTATAACGTCTCTCTTTTTATAGTAAAGTCTTCTAAAGTTCATTAATTTAAAATGCAAAGTTAATGAGAAATAGATGAATTGCTTGCCTTGTCTATTTTTCCTTTTTTTTTCGCATCCAGTTTAAGAATTAGTTTAATATAATTCAAGTAATATTTCATTCACTATTTTTTATTTAGAAAAAAAACTAAATTTAACTTGATAAATATTTTTAATTTGGTGTTTCCTTTCTCATATCTTTAAATTCATTTTATTCAACTTTTGAATACAAATACATTTAATTTACGGTAAATTCAATTATACTTAAAAATTATTTTAATTTTGATGTGTTATTTCTAATGATACTTCAAATTCTAATTTTGAGAAATAACTATTTCTCTATTAAATTTCATTATAACAAATTTTATTTCCTGAACTATTTTGTAGAATTTTCACTTATATTAATCAAATATTATTTTATATCCAAATATTTATTTAACAGTTATTTTAGTTCCTAAAAGCATATAGCTTATAAATATTAATATATCAGAAATATTATTGGATTTAAAGTTAATGTTCGGATATTAGTTATTTTATTAAATTCGATAAATTAATTAATCGAATTAATAATTAAGAAGTTCGAAGAGTAATTTTTGTAGTATTATTAATTTGTGTCATTTTGTTTCAATTGCATGTATGTATAAGTTTTCTAAGAAATAGAGTTGTAAGGCATATGTACACATTTTTCTTGGTTATTTTCATAATTTAAAAGCAACATTTTAAATAAACTGGATATTTGCAGCATTAAAATACAGACTAATAATTAAGATTCAATAATGAGTTTGCAAATTTTTTTTAAATGGGTTGGTAATGAATGTAGATTATCGTGAGAAAAGTTACATACTTTTATTTTTAACTTGAAAAGTAGCTAAATTTTTTTAAAAAAAATCCTCAAAAGACAACACAATATTGAGATACACATTATTAAAGTCATCAGAACTTATGTTTTATTCCAATTATGATGGTGATTCAAGTAACAAAACAACAAAAAATGAAATAGGAATGTAGTAAAGTAATAGAAGCTTAAACATATATGTAAAATGTAACTAATCTTCAAATATTTAATCTCAAATAGTAACAAAAAGAACTCAAGCGAAATAAATTAATACTTTTCTTAGTTAGTCAGTGACGAGAGTAATTAAATGTTTAACACACATGCAAGAACAAAGGGAGTAAAAAAAAGTTTTATCTTTTCTTTTTTATACGAGAGGCAATATGGTGCATTTTGTAAATATCATTCTGGATTTATTTCTTCTTTCGCGCTTTGAGTAATTAAAATTAATGTTGTAAAATAGATTGGCGAGGAGTGCTGGCGTGATTTATGGCATCTCAAGATAAACTCCGATTCTCATCTTCCCAAATATCCATCTAATTACCGAACGGGGAGGATCGTGCAAAACCGTTAGCAAGGTCTTCGACTTCAAGAAAAATGGAGGGGCGGACACATTTCTGTCCATTTTACAAAGACAGCAAGAGACGTGGTACTTTTTCTTCGACCAAGCACCGAAAGCTTGCTTCTTGGCGCTATCGGGAATTATTCTTCATTATTGGATTTTGCTTCTTTTTGGTCTTCCATGACAGCTTTCGAGGTCTCGAGGAAAAGTTTTAGAAGGAAAAATGCACTTCAGCAGCGTCATTTTTCAAAGGTTGGCAAATTGTCATTTTGTAGTTTTTTGAAAAAACTCGCAGATCGCTAACGCACAAATGGATATTTTGATTTTTTTCTCATTGCCTTTATTTCTGGGATCTTGGGGCCTTCAAGAGAATAGAGTTTGGGGTATCTACAAGCTAAATGCGTGCACCTATATTGGAAGATTACAAAAAGACATGCTTCAATGAACCCCATGCTTGATTCTCATTTATGATTCACCCATGACTATGAATAATAAAAGTGCTTACGTTTTAATATATATAAATGTATAAAATTATCTCCTAAGTATATTGTTATTACATGATTTCTTTGAAATACTTAGAATACTTGATTTATAAACTATATGATTACATGATGTCATCAAAGTGCTTACGTTTAATATATATACCATATGCTATATAAATGTATAAAATTGTCTCTAAAGTATATTGATTACATGATTTCTTTGAAATACTTAGAAATATAGATAAATGCTTTTAAGTAAATTAAAAAAAAACTTTTTGAAAACAAGCTGTCAAAATTTGCTTATTATACTAAAAACAATATTTTAACCAGTAATATATTTTTCAAAATTTGAGGAACCATGAAGTGAACTATTTTTATTCTGTTGAAAATTTATATACCGGTAATACTTCATTTCATGAATTCCTACAATTAACCGCATTAGAATAAGGAAATTAAAAAAAAGGAAGGAAAAGCAAGCAGGAGGAGATAAGGCATTTAACACCCCTGAGGCGTATTTTGATATGACTTTTTTAGATTGCCAGTTGCTAATGGCCCGAAAACTTGGTTTCAATTATTTTTTTGTTTATTTGATCAGCGGTAAGTTGAGACGATGCATGAATTATGTCTGGAATGTAGGAGTTATGACTGTAATTATTACATCGAAAAAGATTTTATTTCTAAGAATTCACACGCACACACAAATTCATTTAAAATTAAATGCTCAAATATTTAACTTTATATTAATAATAGTATAAAGTTTTTTGTGTTAAGTAAAATAACTCTCTACGGAAAAGCTAAATTTAATAAGAATAATTGAATATTTGAATTTATAATTTAATAAGATTAGTTTAATGCTTGAATTTTTATTGAAACGAAACTAGCGCATAATTCTTTTCCCAGAAAAAAAAAATCATGTATCAAATCAAGTTATATTCTGGTATATAAATCAGAAAAAAGAATTATTTTCAAATTAAGTTTGGAGTAAGAAATTTTTAGGCCAGTGAAATTTATTTATATTACTGATTCTGTTCATGATCATTGATAAACATGTACAAACTTATAACATATCCTAAAAGTAAATATTGACATACATTTAATGGTTAAAAGCTTAAAGTTATTCAAATGATGTTTGTTTGTTATCACAGTTAATAATTCTGGAATATCAGTTATTTCTGGGCTCGAAGTGGTTAAAGAAAAAAATTATGCAATTTATCAGCAAATAGTGAAGCATATTTCTAATTGTTACATACTCTATTATTTTTAATTGTGCTTCTCCTTACATACTTACATTTCAAATGTTTTGATAGAATATTAGAATATAAAAGAAACGTTAGGGTCAGTTAAAACCAAAAAAAGTAAAAGCTAAACAAGCTGTAGGGTCTTTATCATTTTCAGTTTAATTGAGCCATGAACATTGCATTAGACTTATTGTTAATAAGTACTTTCTACAATCAGACTAGTTATATAAATATTGTTAAAGTAATTAATTAATGTAATAGTAGGAACTTGAATAAAAAATAAAAAGGCAGATTATAAAGTTTGCTTCGATATCAAACATATATTTGATAAGACCAACTTAAAACGATATTGCAGGTAAATTTTCAAAATTACTTATGTCTGCCATGTTACCATTCTATTTTTAAGTATATTCGTACAACTAGCTGATCTTTAGGGAAAATAGAAATTTAAGGCAATATTTCTTTGCAAAATTTGAATATGTATGTTTCTTTGCATCATAATAACTTGTTTCTTTTTAAAATAACTTTATTGTCGTAAATACAATCATATGCATTTCATCAAGTATGGTTATTGATTTTTACAACGAATTAAAACACATTTGTTTAATTTAGTTTAATTAAACTGAAATATTCTCTAAAATTACATATATAAATGTTTTAATCAAAACATTATTTTTAAGTATGAACGACGCAATTATTTTGGGAATATATTCCTTCATAACAAAATTAAGAAGGAAATATAAATTAATATAACAATGAACTGCATGAAATATTAAGAGATATATTTCATAGGTAAAATAAAAATAGTTTTATAAATAAATATTTTATTATGTTATTATGTATAGTTTTTAGGCATTTCAGAATGCCATTTGAATATAAATTTTTGTATTTGCTAAATCAGTTTGGGATTGTATTTGGATTTCATAAGAATCATGTACTTAGTATTATAACCTGCCTAATCAAAGTACATTACTATATGTCACATACGCACAGATAATAAAAGATTCGTATCTCTAATATTATTTATATGAATAAATGCAGAAAATTTTGAAACATGTTTGTGTCTTGTATATTGTATGATACTCAAAAAATATAAGAAAAAAATTATTTAATCTACTAACAATCAATAAATAATCTTGAAATTTATGCTTAAATTAAATAACTAAGTTGTATAGAAAAACAAAATAAATGTTTAGTTAATATATGCTAAGTTTGTTAATATAATATTAATATATCAATTGATTATGAAATATATTAAATGAATGTTCTAGAAACAGTTTGCTGTATGAATTATAAAGTCAGCTGAATTAGATCAGTGTTCATGTTATAAAAATAACAATTTGCAAACTAGAAATAGAAATTCACATAAATGTTTTTTTCTATGTTGTGTTATGAATTATGTGTGTAAATATTGATTGGTTTTAGGAAAAAAAACTTTCCAAATTTGTTGAGAATTTTCTTCTTAATAGAATAATTAATGGATCTAATAAAAATGTCTTCATCGGACTAATGGTCAATTCATAGAATTCAATAACGCGACTTGAAAAAAAATTCTCACTGTACATATAACTTCCTTTAAACAAGGTTTTATTTCATGTATTGGCATAAAACATTCTTAAGAAAATTAAACTTTACTAAACATTCACTGAATCACTAATTTCTAATGTCAGAAATTTTGTTGATTGCTGAACTGTACTTTCTCCCATTCCATATCCAGCTCATCTTACTATTCGTCCTAGTTTAATAATCTCAGTCGTTGGAAGCTCTCGCTGAGTAAAGACTCGGCGATCGCCTCAGAGACACAGTGGTTAAAGAGCTTCATCTGTTTCATCCTCTTCCTACTGATCTTATCCTAAGAATATCAGATATTCTTAAAATGAAGTTAACTGTCCAATCACGTTATATGCACCAGAAGTACATAAAAATAATAATAGCAATTTATCTTTGCACAGATTTATTTTTACTTGAAAAATAGAAGAGAATTATGGTACAATTTTAAAAAAACGTAGCTAAAAAGAAAAAGTCAAGGCAATTTTCTGCTATATTAATTAAAAATAGACACACCACACACACACACATGTATATATATATATATATATTTCTATACGACTCATTTTGAACTACAAATTATTGCATGAATTTGATTAAATTTGTGGCTTTATATTTATACCTGTAATTAGAGTATGGGCCTTATATCTTATTCGGATGATTTTGAGAGTTATTCCTATCTATTAAATTAATATTTGTTCCACAAAATGTTTCAAAATTTCATATTGTTATTTTAATGACTATTATTGCTTATCTAAAGTTTTATAATTGCTATATGTCATGCTAAGTTATGTTATTCAAAGTTAAAGTTAAGTTATGATGTTCATACTAAGTTGCAGAAAAACATTAAATAGGCACATACATAATTATTAATATGAAAATTAGTACAAAGTTTCAAATTTACTTTATACATTTTCATGTTTAACAGCCTTTATTTCTTATAAATATATTTGTGTCAAATAAGTAAATTAAGAGTTAACTTTACTATAAAGGAATTCTTCTGTTATTCAATATTTTATTTTGAAGCAAGCACATAGTATTAACTTTTAAGAACTTTTCAAAACAAACATCCACTAATACAAAATTACAGCAGAATCACTGAATATTTTAAAATCATTTTTTCTTCAGGAACAATGATCTCATTTAAGAATTTGTACTAGATGCCTAAATCAGGACTTTGATTAAATGAGAGTAAATTTTTCTTATTCATATTTTGTTGAAAACAAATAAATGCCATCAATTCCTCAGACTCTTTCAAAGTGAACGTCGAAATGAACATCCACCGCCATCCAACTTCATTTAGCCGTCCAACGTTTAACAATTGTAGTCCTTCCATATTAGTTTCTTCTAGCAGGTGCATGGCTCCTCCTTTAGGATCCATAAATATTCTTGATACGCACATTACGTCTTTTCCGTGGGGAGATCTTCAATTGAGACGTGGCACTCTTACAAATTGTGTCTTCTATAACCATTAGTTTGGACCCTCCTTACAGACGTAATCGATCATCCCAGCCTTTCTAGTCTAGGGGGATTCCGGTTCTCTTTGTTATTTCGTACCATATCCCGAGCTGAAAAATGCGACAAGAAGATGTATGGTCGCATCCGCGAAAATAAATCCTATTATCAAAAACATGAAATAGAGTTTGGATGGCGGTCGCTACTTTGTTCCATTACCGCTTGGGTCCAGAAATCCTTAAAGTCCAAGAAGGTGTCTGTGGTTATGATGAAAGATGGATTGTCACTGTTGTTTTGTTCTTGTATTTTCCAAAGAATGCAGAGGTATGTTTCTGGAACAGAGATGGAAAAATATTAAGGTACGTGTGTGTCAAGAAAAGCATGTTTTAAGTGATTTAGGAAGTCATTAGGTTCATGTTACATCTGGAGGAGGAGAAAATAGGAATGACAAATCATGTGTGACATTTCAATTTAGAGCGCTTAGAGGTAATGCAGAACAAAAGAATAATTTTCTTTTGTTTAAAATTTTTCTTAGTCTCACACACACATTTTAAGGGGGTAATGTATTCTTCAGTAAACATGCCTCAGGAAATTTTTCAAAAGTATATATAAATACATTTATGCTCATATTTTCCATAAATAAAGATGATTTATTTCTATTTAATATTTTCTTTCATATTATTATTTTTAATATTTCGCCTTTTTATACCTTTATTTAATTTTGACTAACAAGATAAAATAATGTTAGATTAAAAATTATCTGAGTATTAAACTGGCATTGCTTGGATATCTGGTCAGTCAAAATTAAATAAAGTTATAAAAAGGCAAATAAATATCAAAGTAAGCTAAAATCTTAGGTATTTTGACTTAAAAATTAATTTTGATTTTTTTATTTATGGATTTTAAACATATTTTTCAATAATGATTAATATTTTATTAAGATATATATATTTTATTATGATTTATTATGATATTATGATTATAATGATTAATATTTACGACATATTTTTCAACAATGTATAATAAACTTAAAAAAGAAATTTACAAAGTTATAAATGTAAGTATAATATCTTTTTGCAATACTTTTTAATGCATAATCCCTATTAAAATGGAATCAGTTATGAATATTTAATGTAGAGTATGTTTTACATAATTTTAAAATAATACAAGTTTGGTTGTATGCACAAACTTGTTTTACAAGGAATGAATATTAAGATATAATTGAATGCATCCGCAGAATGCAGTGTGGTTATGCTCATATTGTACTTGTCTCAAAATCTAATAGAACCTCCACAGAAGGTAGCAATTAATAAATGTGTTTTTTGAGACAGTTTTATAAGCGAATGCATCCTTCAAAAACTAAGAATATATAAGTTAAAAAAAGAGAAATATTTGAAAAAATAGAGTCTCTCCATACACCTTTCAATACTGAATTTTAATGAATTTTAATTTTCAGCATTGTTTTTTATCTTTTGAATACTTTTAACTCTTTTTGTATGTTATTATGCTCGATGTTATACTTTTCAACATAAATTGAAAAAGTATATGCTATCGTAATAAATAAACAAACTTTCGTTGTCAATGAATAGATAGATAATATAAGTATAATCTATGTGAATGAATTTCTCCATAGTTCAGACCTTTATGTTTGAATATTTTTTTTCACAATGAAATGCATTTCTAATACTACCATACAAATAATTTAGAAAGAAGTGAAAAAAAAAACTTATGATGGAATACCATATTACCTTCACTGATAAATGCATCCTTATTAAAATCAGAATTTATTTGGAATCTGTATAATCGAAATTCCATACTTTTGTGCACAGCTGTTGAAATTCTGATTGATTTATAATACACCCTTTTATCTAGACAAAAATCGATCTTGTGATTCACTGCGTGAAGTGTTTTGCTTATAACGAGCACTACATTTTCGAAAACATTTTCTGTATAAAATGAATAGTTTGAGAAGATATTCAAAATATTGGAAATGTGCTTATTTAAATTATTTTCTATATCAGGGAAAATTAATTGTATTCGTATAGCAATACTTACACTTTAATCCATTTTACTACTTTTACTATGCATTTTTTTACAATAACTTCTTGTTATACATTTAAAATAAACTTTAATGGTTTAAGTTGAAGAAATTCTTTTAAATGCATAGGGGATTTAGATGGCAAATAATTTATTTTTGTGCTTTAATATATTTAAAATAAATTTAATTATGTAGCTTATAAAACTATGAGCAATCAATTATGTTGCTTCGAATCGTAAGATTATTGAATTTCTTACAACTACTCTATATTAATTTGTCTAAAACTATGAATTTTTTCTCGATAAAATACAATATAAGCAAAGTACAATCCGGAAAAATAAGTTATTTGTTATATGATATTCTAATACCTTAGAATAAAATAAATGAAGTAAATTTCCACTTATGTATGAAATATTAGAGTAACAAAAATGTATAAGATTTTCATTCTTTATTATTGTTTCTAAGTTACACCAAGACTTGGTAAATCCTATTGCTATTCGGGATTGAAAAAAAAAATCTTCCTTATAGAAAAATGCTTTGAATTTAATGAACTGATTAATATTTTATTATAGAAATGTAATATGTATAGTACTAAAATTGTATCATACCTTTAATTTCATCATGTAAGATATCATGCAAATGATAAATAAAGAATATTTTAAATCATTCAGTTCACAAAAAAATTAAGTTTAAATTGAAACGTATATTAACATAAGTAAAATGGGATTAAAATAATGAAAATGTTATATCTAGATTATTTTTCAATGAAATAGTTAACTGTGTGTGTGTGTATAATGGGAAGAATTATGCTTTTTTGAAGCCATACATTATTCAGAAAGACAACACATTATTGAAATTAGGTTGTGTATTAAAAGCAATCAGCTGTTCATGTAGAAAAAACTCTGCCTATTTAAATTAAATATTTAATCCGTTATGAATGACAATTTTTTTTAAGCCTTAGATATGATAGCTTTATTTGTGTCAATGCTTACAACCTCAAACGGAATCTATTACAAAAAGAGGCATCATTCTACTACATTGGCCATGCAGAAAATTTCTCAAAAGCTTTCATCTTCCTTTCTCAAAAATTTCATGTTGAGCATTATGAGATGATGAGTGTGACGATGCTTCCAAAGTTATCGCTGCGCCAAAAATAGATATAAAATCATAGAAAGTGAATCTACTAGTATTGAAAAGAAGGAGAGAACGATATAATGGAAAAAAATAAAGAACATTAAATGAAAGAGATACTTTTAAATTCAAATTGAAAGAGATATCTTCATATCTTCCTTATTAAGATTAATGTTCAAAGCGTCGAAATTAATGGAGGAAAAGGAGCGAAAAAGAAATATTTAAATGGGAAGAAGAATATCCGGTCGTGAGGGGAGGAAAAAATACCACGATTTTAGATGCTGAATTCCAGTCACAATCCCATCTTGTTGAAGAGTGAAGAAAAGTTGCTTTGAATGACTCGTGGAACGGAGAAAAGGGACCATATAAATATTTTGTTTTATTTTTTTCTTGGATAAGTAGTTAGAATGAGATAAATGTAGCGATAATAAAAGTATTCAGGCATGAGTCAATTGACCTGTTATAAACATTTTGCTTTTATTTTAACTACAAATATATAAATATATTATTATTTATTACGTCATTATATGCACACGTATAAGTATTTTCAATACCATTAGTTACCATACGTATTTCAAGTGTTCTTTATTTATTTAACTTTATTCTCTCTCTCTTTGTATATATATATATATATATATACTGCTGGCCATTAAAATTGCAACATCATGAAGGAAAGTAAATACAAATAACGGTATTTACACTCATGGACAAAAAAAATTAGCGCACCAAGAAGAATTCGTCAAAATGAAACGAAATTTTACATACGTAATGACTACTTTGGTATAAGTAAATTATTAGAAAATCAAAGAAAAAGGATCATTTATTTCAGAGAAAAAGGCAAAAGAACGGAGGATTTAATACCCTGTTGAACCCCCTGTAGCGCGATTGCACGATGTGATACGATCGGGCATTGAGGCATACAAGTTCTGTATGATGTCTTGAGACATTTCGTTCCTTATTTACAGTAACCTTGCCTCTAGTTCGTTAAAACTCGTGGGATGCCTAACTCGCCGTCCCAGTTGATCCCAGATATCCTCAATTGGAGACAAATCTGGGGATCGGGCAGGCCAAGGAAGGGCAGTAACAGTGCAGAGACAGTCTTGTGATACTCTTGCCGTGTGAGGCCGAGCATTGTCTTGTTGAAAAATGGCTCCTGGGAGCCGTTGCATGATTGGCAACACATGTGTTTGCAGGATGTCATGGACATACCGCTGGGTTGTCATAGTGCCACAGATCAATACTAGGGGTGACCGTGTATTGTAGGCAATGGCACTCCATACCATTACGCCAGGTGTGGGAGTGGTGTATCGCTGTAAAGTAAAGGCAGGATTGAGGCGTTCACTTTGGGTCTCCACACACGAACACGATTGTCATCACTGCTGAGATTGAATCTGGATTCGTCGCTAAAGACGACTTGGTTCCATTACGCTGCAGTCCAGTTTCTTCGTGCTCGGCACCACTCCAAACGGAGGCGTCGATTGGTGGGGGTCAAGGGTAACACACGTAATGGGCGAAGCAATCCCAAATGGCCTTCAGCCAGGCGCCTTCGTATGGTTCGAGAAGACACAGGGGCCCCTAGGGAAGGTGCTACCTTTGCCTGGATGACGACCGAAGAAGCAGTTGGCTGTACGCGTGCATTTCTTACGATGCGGCGGTGTACTCGACGACTGGCCTGTCGAGGGTATCCTGAGCCTGGTCTTCTCGTAAATGACATCTCTCGGATTCACTGGTCCCCACATCTCCTCGTAACACAATCAAAGCTGCCTAATTGACGAGCTACTCGCCAAGCTGACAACCCAGCTTCCATCATGCCGATGATTCTTTTCCTCTCAAACTGCGACAGATGCTTATATTGTATTCGAAAACGACGTAATGGCATGACTACCTCAGTTCTTCCTTTGTAAACAATTCAGCACATTCAAACAAGCTGTGGTTACCTGTTTTATACTCCATGGAGAACGACGTTAAATGCCTTCTACCGGATATACGTAATGCACAATCGCACTGCTTTTCTGATCATTTGCATATCTCCTTGGCATGTACCTTCATGCCAAGTTTCGTTACGATGCCGCAATTATTTCTTGGAGCACTAATTTTTTTTGTCCATGAGTGTATAACACGTAAACAATATGGCATGCAGGCAAAATTATTAAATTTGCAACCTTTCATTAACCGTATTAGCTAGAAAGGTTTGGCGGATCATTCTCTCCAAAAACCGTGACAAGATGTGTTCTTAAGACCGTACATACCAGGGCAACAATCGAAAATCTTGTGTATCGAAGAGGGTCAGAACACGATGTGAAACATGTGGTCTTTCATTATCTTGTTAGGAGATTGCGTTTGCTGGCTTCGAAGGTAGGACGCAACTACCGGACGTAAGATGTCAGAAATGCAACGATCTGCGTTCAAATTACCGTTGATCCGAACCAGAGATATGCGTTCGTGTTCCCAATTGCTACCCAAACCAGTTGCTGGGCCCCTATGAGGATATCGAATGCAAGCTGACAGAGATCTGTCTCCTCTGTACCTGCTGACACATGTACGGCCAAAAAATTACTGCTCGCAAAACCGGGATTCATCTGAAAAGGTAATATTGTGCCTCTACCGTATCCAGCTTTGTCATACGATACACCAGAGCAGCCATTTTTCTCTATGCTGCATTGTCAAGGAAAGCCGAAATAATGGTCACCGTGCAGACTGTCCACGATGTTGAGAACTTCATTGCATTCTACTAATGGATATTGGGCGTGCTGAATATATGTCTATTTCCTGACTAATGATCCATGTTGTGGTTGCACAATTTTGCAGCCCTGACCTCATAATATGTCTGTCCTCTTGGACGATAGTCATGAAAAGGAGTGGTCATGAATTGGATTTCGACCAGTATGACGGGTGATATCATTGAACGGTAATCTACACTCTCAATAGCTAACGATTCTATCCCTAGTAAATCTGACACGTGCTTTGGGTAGCATTTCTTCTTGTATTCGAAGCATAACACGATATTCTGATCAAAACTTCGATCTTCAAATGAAATCCACTGCACATCTTTTTTTTTTTGTGCGGTGGTAATTTTTTTCGGTTTCGTTTCCCCCTCCTGCTTTGTCACAAATGATTTGAAATATATATGATTTGCATTCCTAACTTTAACAACACGGGTTTTGATGACGTTCAAGTCAAGTTGATCCTTCACAGTAGTTCTGGCTTTAATGGACGGCGGTAATATATATGTAATATATAATAATAATAATAGCCATATATATCTTAACTGTATATATCTATAATATATATATGTATAATATATATATATGCATATATACATGTATAATATATAATAATAATACATTACATATATAATACATATGTATATATATCTATATATAATAATAATAATATAATATGTATACATCATATATATACGCTTAATAATAATAATAATATCCATATATATATAATAATATAATAATAATATCTCTTTCAATGTAATAACTAACATAGCAATATGCTTTTAATGTGCTATGTATAATAATAACTAATAATAATAATATATGCTGCTATATATGCTTTTCAATGGACGGTATTAATAATAATATGTATATATACTCTTATATATATATATATATATACTCTTCCTCAATATTTAGGGAAAAGTTCGTCGTATTTTTAAGAAAATATTTGAATTCAATTTATATAAAAATATGCTTTTAATGTTCTCAAATTATATATCATTCGTTTATTTGTCAACCTGTTGCATCTTTCAAGGTACCAGCAATTCCCTGTTTTGAAAGTTCTCGTCCTTGGAGTTAAAATAGTCAGCACACGTACCAATGGCACTTTCAAAGACTGAATTTTTCCCGTTAGATATTTTTGCAAGATCTGAACAGGTAATAATCAAGATGGTGCCTCAGGTGGAATACGTGTGGGTGACTAAGGACTGCGTTCAACGCATTCAGTTTTGTTGTGTCACCATTGCATAAGCTGGTCGAACCATATCATTGTTGGTTCCTATTCCTTTTCGGATCCCTAATGCTGGCATTTTTTCTTTGATAGCTGCATTCAAGTTTATCCAGCTGATTTGCGGTATCAGATCCGGTTAAATGGTTTCCCCCTGTTTCAAACATTAACACGTAGTACACTGGACCTTTCCTGTCCCAACACACATAAAGCATACTTTTCCGTTGAGTAGTTGCGTTTTGTAACTGTTAGCTGATGACGTGTTCCTGGTTTTAGTAACAAATTTTTTCTCTTAATATTATTCTCGTAAAAGCACTTTTCATCCTCCAGTAACCAACTTGTCCATAAACGGACTCCACGGTATTGTTTTAATCAGATGCTGTGAACGACATCTTACGATCACAACCAGATCTTTCCGTTAATTCACGCATGGAACACAAGCCTGCTTTAACACGTAAACAGAATTTAATATGATCCCTTAACAGTTGTATAAATGGCAAAATTACCTGCAATTCGACTTGATAAATGTGTAGTTTTCCCATCATGGATCGTAAAACATCATTATCCGTCTCGATGGTAGTATGATCGTCCACTTTCTATGGAGCAATCGGAATCAGAAAATTTTGCCTAAACACTTTGACAAAACAGAACGCAATTTCAGTTCTTTTCCAAATACCGCACATAGAGATTTTTACATGCAACCGATGCGTTTGCTTCCTTTTTTGGAGTTCATACAAAATGCGAATAATCGTAAATGCGCTTTATCTACTGACATGTTTTTCACTTTAAATATCTGGAAGTAAAATGATGAAGAAGATAAAATGGACTCCTTTTATAATTATACAGCAGCTAAAAAGACAAAAAAAATCCGAATGACTCACTAATGCATATGTTTTTTTTTATTTACAAGAAAAAATCACCTGCCTATTTAAAATACGACAATTCCCTCCAACCCAATATATATACTAGCACCTTACATACATTAAAGTTGCAGCACCAGAGTAATCTGACTGGTTGCGTCAAATCGTATATAATATGCATATATATACACACACACACCTACACATATATATGTAATAACTATATGTATATATATATACATCATATATATATATATACATCATATATATATGTGCATCATATATATGTATACATCATATATATATATATGTCTATATGATGTATGTATATATATATATATATATTATGTATTAATAATATCAATAATGTGTGATTGGCTGTGTGTAGCCAGTATGTATGTATGAATGTTATTAGCCAGTAAAAAAATCAATAACCAGCAATGTAATAGCCAGCCAGCCAATAGCCAATGATTGACAACCAATAGCCAGCCATGTGGGTGTTGTGTAACCGTCATATTAATAATAATGTATGTAATACCCGTAAGCCAGCAACCATGGCCAAGTCGTAGCAGCCAGCCAATATGTATGTGTAGCCAACATATGTAGCCAAATCAACAACAGCAATGTGTGTACGTCATGTGTGTGTATGTATGCGTCATGCTCAATAATAATAATGTGTATGTGCATCATCAACCAGCAACCAATAATATGTATGTGTATGTAACAATATGCATCATGTAATAATATTAACAATAATAGCCAGCCGTCGTATGTACTTTTTGCACGCATGCACGCATAGCCATGTGTGTGTGTGTGTGTGTGTAATAATAACCAATAATGACAGCAGTAGCGTTGTTTGGGCCATGTTGGCAGTTTTCATTTCTTCAGGACTGCATTGATGACAGAATAGCATCATAAATACCAGATATGTATTTCTAATGCGTTTACATTTGGAAGAGATTAAACTGGACGAATGTTTTGTGCATTTCTAGAATCACCAAACGTTACAAAAGATTTGATCCAACAATAAGATACTTTAAATGCTATAAAGAAGCTTGTTTCTGAGAAGAAACAATGCAAAAGGCTGCACAGGAAGCTATTCGGAAAAGGGGAGCAAATAAGAATATTGCAATTGCTATTGATGGAACTTGACTAAAGCGTGGTCTCTGATTGATGTGGTTTCAGAGACCAGCATAGACTGAGGAAGTAACTGATGTGGAAATTTTATCAAGAACTGTTGTATGTGTGCAACAATGAGTTCTCATAAAAGACTAAGCGCAATTTAAAGGTTACAGTGGGTTGATGGAAGTTGAAGGTGCTTCAAAAATATTTCAACTTTCAGTGACGGTAACTGATGCGCGGTTACATCATATTTAGTGGATGTAGCAACTCAAAGCCTTCAAGCTATCAAAAAAAGAAAACATCTATGGAGATGAATACCTATCGAAAAGATAGAATGCATCGGGCATGCTAATGAAGTGTATGGGAACACGATTACGTTTAGAAAATACAAATTAAAGGAAATTTTTTTATCCGACGTGGCAAGATTATGTAGCAAAATCAACCGGCTGAGCACGAAATAGATGAATGCAGTCTTATTATGGGTTACCTATCCGGAAGAATCTTAACAGTGTTACAGTATACGACAAACTATCTGGGTTATTTTCTGTACAAACGACAGATGAATATCCTTAACATGGGTTTAGCCCTGCTGAAGAAGAATCATGCGATTGGATATGAAAAGTTGAAAACAACAGAAGAGACACATACATAAAACAATTTCCTGTTGCTGTCGTAGAATCTTGCGTCTAATATTTAGAGACCTTTTACTCTCTGATCTTTTTGAAAAGTGTTTGCGTGATGGTAATACACAGAACCCGAATGAAAACGACAATGCCATTATTGAGGTCACGTGTTCCCCGAATCAACATTTGTGTAGATTGAAACACTTTCACTTGGTGTTTATGATGCTGTATGATCATTTAATAATAATGCATCTAAGCTGGCTATTCTGGAAAAAATTAATTATAAAATCGGGGATTATGCTATCAATGCTATGAAATTCCTCAACAGAGAACTTTTGAAGCTATTTATGCACTTTCTGAGAACAATCAAGGGAAAGAGGGTAGAAAAGACTTACAAGGAAAAGGTATGAAAACAATTGAAAATATAGCTAATAAAGCTTATAGAACCAGGACTTTTTTTAACCAACTAAAGGTTTGTATTAAAAATCCAGTTTTTCTGAAACTTGGCATTTTTTAAGCTGCGATGTCCTTTCCTCTAAATCTACTGTATGCATCTAAAATTTTTACAATATATTCCTGAAATATTACCTATATATTGAAATTGAAACTTTTGTAATATTCTTAAAGCACCCTTTGCCGGCTTTTCGCCGTGCGCTTGTTTTTTAAGCGTAGTACATTGTACGTAAAATGCCACTGGCTGGCTTGCCTTGGCTGAAACAAAATGCCACTTTGCATAGGCCAATATGCAATGCGGTAGGTACGGCATGCGAACACGTGAAAGTACAGAACATTTGCTGGTAGAGGCCGGGTATGCGTAGCGGCTGCGTAAACGTACGGCATGTTACATATCG
>BMAW01120346.1:0-10865 GCA_019974015.1 Nephila pilipes
AATCCTTTTTCTTCCTCAGAAGAAAAATTGTTGTGTCAGCAAGTTCCTTGTATACGCACTTTGTCCATCATTATTTCTCCGTCAAATGTGACATGTTCTAGGCTATTTTTCACAATGTGAAGAAAGAGTTCCGTTGACATTTTCGTGGTATATCTTTTGCGATAGTGTGGGAATATTGTAAAAATCACACGATCTGAATATTTAAAGCCAAATGCTTCCGACCTCTGTCGATATTCAGACACAAATTATTTTCTTTAAATAATGAATCAAACACCTCAAAACCAAAAGCGATATTGACAGATACGATGGCAACGGGATGCCAAAGTATTGAAGTTTACAAACCATGACGCAAGGAAGTTTATGAAACTTTCGATCAATCTTCGTTGAATTTAGTGACCCCCTCCATTTAAAATTTATTTCTTGTTTGGCTTTTTCTTGGATATTCTTAATTGATAAATAAAATATCTACTGCTTTTGTACAAAATTGTAGTGTTATTTTTATTGGTGGAGATATTTTGCTTTATTTTAAAACGTTTCTTTTCTTAAATTTCACTCAGGTGTGTGTGTGTGTGAGTGTGGAGCCATCAAATTTTCGATCGTTATTCTAACTGTCTACCAAGCTTAGAGCTTCTGAAATTTTAGAGAACGTTCTGTACTCGGCCTAACAAATGCAAGAGTTTAGGACGTTTATAGACAAGTTTTAACTCATATTTTCTTTGTGTTTAGCCCAAATGACTTGAAGTGATTTCTGCAAATGGCACCAACTTTACATTTTTATTTTTGGCTGAGCGTTAAATCAGTGAAATTGAACAGGGTAGAGTCATTTCATAAATATCACAAATAATTTTGTCGCCATAAGTAAACCTTTCTGAATCATTCCCATTTTTAATAAACACTTACATGAACCTTCTGGGCTGTTTTGATTTTATGATGCTATGAATTTCTTTTAATATGCTTCAACAAATGGTCTTTTTGGTAAATTTTAGTTAAAAATTAACTAATAGTTTTAAATCTTCAATATTTCAATAATTTTCTTTAATATACTTTGCTTACCATATAAAAACGTTATTTTAAAATTGGTTTTTATATCGAATTATTTTTGTTTTAATTAGTAAAGCTTTTACTTATTACACTGGCTGGGGCTATCAGAGAACTGTGCACCGACCAGTTCGTCATCATCATTTCTATGCAACTTTTCATTAAAAATACATATTTCAGTGATATATCACTAATTGCTAATTCACTTTTTCTAAAAATAAAATTGAATCAGTATTTTTCCTTAACACGATGTTTTCAGTCATGATGTGGTTCTCTTACAAATGCATGAAACTAAAATGTGATCTACAGTAACTTCTTATAGGGGTGCCTGTCCCTGGTATATGCTTCCTGGGGAAAGAATGATACGCTTGGTATCAGTGACCACACCATGGCTGGTACCAACGAGTAGTGATTGGTCCTGAGGTCTACCAAAAGCCCTTCAGGCAGAGGCCGAACGTTAACCCAGGGGGCTCTAGATCGTAAGTCCTCCCAGTGGTGGGAAGGGCGGGAAGCTCTGGATAGGGAAGCCTCAGCCCACGCAGCCCCACAACCTGAGGCTTGCAAAAATAAAGAGGTCCAGTTGCCATTGAAATTCTTCATGTTTCCAAGGCGGCGAAATTAATAAACAATCAAACAAAATTTCTTTTGAATTATAAAATTAATTTTGTGAAAAATATTTCCTTGTCTGTTCAATATTCTAAACACACACACATAACACTGCACTTTCATGTCATTTTTACATTCCTTGGGTGACGCATAAAAGTACTTCTGGACACACAAAAACAATTATATATATGGTAAAAAGGGAAAAGTGTGCATTTGAATAATAGCTATGACCTATATGATCGCAAGTATTTTTAACCATGTCACAGTTTTAATATTATGCGTATTTAACAATATTTATGTGTAAAAATAAACAACTTTTTAAATCATAAGCAAAATTTTAGTGGTATGTGTTGAGATATAAAGTGCTTAATCCCTGCTATTCAGTTCTAAGCCTGATATATATACTATTTGGTTGTGGGTATCGTTAATCTTAAATTTCAAGCAGATAAAATAAATCATCTTTAAAATGTAATTTGCATGACATTTACGCAAAAATGAAAGGGTACTCTGATTGTTTTTAGTAATTTAATTTGGACCGCTAACCCCTTTGTAGTGCACACATTTATTAATATATATATATATATATATATATACTCTTCTCAAGAGAGAGAGAGAGAGAGAGAAGAACCCTAATTAAAATATAGAAAGAGAATTGCCAGTAGAGACATGTTCTTCCTGAATCTCCCTCTGCACTAGAATGTTTGGGTCATTTTATCAGCAAGCTAGCCCTCCCTTTTTCCTTTATTCTGCACGATTTTGGTTGGGAGGGGGTAAACTGAAGACACACTCAGCATATCAATTTGGCTTGGAAGTTTGCGGCTATAATCACCAGGTTACCAGCCTCCCCCAAATTTAACTATTTCCAACATCACATTATTAACTCAAGAACAGTCAATGAGAGAATAGATCTGATGTAACATTGATTTAAATAATAATAAAAAGTCTTGTAAAACAATAATTTTTGCATACAAAACGTGCCAATGAGAAGAAGCAAATTTTGAAATGTCACAAGATAACGCATCATCCTAGCCACAAAATACCCCATAACTAATTGAATATTTTAATCATCCAGATTTGATCCTCTTATTTGGCCCATGTTAAAAGACCGGTGAAAATTAGGTGGACCAGCCGAATATACACTCTGTGTGTAAAGTGTCAAAAATTCATCACGTTGCATATAATCGGGATATTATATATAATATTACCATGTGTTTCAATTTTTAAAAATACAAACCAAATCCATATCAAAACCACCCAAAGTTGATTTACACCCGTCACTGTTTCACTGTTTAGGAAATATATATCTCAAAAATTTCAATTAACTAAAAATTGTAATCATGCAAGCAAAAATGAGTGATGAATCAATGAAAATATTTTATAATAAAAGATTTTTACATAATCGTGTTATGTGACCGAAACATCTTTTGTGTGTTGTTAATTTATATTAAATTATGCATAGAAAAATCACGAATATTTTTAAGATATCGAATTTCATTAACTCGATTTCCAGCCAAATTTTGAACAGGGTACAAACACATTTCTGGAATTCTACACCACCCGCCCACCAAATACACACATACACATTTACGTATATATATAATACACACACACCTCACATACACATATATACTTTTTGGGTCTTTTTGATTTTAATCTGATTAATTGTTTTTAATGTTGAGATGTTTACTAAGCCTTCACTAATTCACTTCATTATTCGCAATAGTACAAAATTTTGGAGATAATTATTTAAAAGGCTTCTTAATCTTTTTCCACTGTATGTGTAATTAAAGTGCTTAATTTTTTTTCTTTTTTTTTGCAGATGCCAGGTGCACTAGCTTATAGCTCGTAAACTTCTTAGATTCCCACACATAATCAAAATTTGGCATATCAAAGAAAAAGGAAATCACCTTTTTTTTTACTCGACACAGGAATCTAAAATTAAAACATACGGCCATAATTGAAAACTACTCCCGGTATTAATGACATCTAATAAACCCACCCTAAAATTTTAATTCCACTAAATTTTTGTCATATATATATATATATATATATATATATATATTTATATATATTTATATATATATATATATATATATATATATCAACACATCGGATTAGATAGATCACTTATACTTCAAAGAATTACACATATTTAATAAAAAAAACAAAGAAAACAAATGATTCTTTTTTTGGAAATTAGACAATTTTTTTGTGTTATGAGGTATGTGTCTCTCGTTAAAAGAATAATATATTGTTTACATTGTTTCAGTCTAACTATCCTTTTTTTATTTTTACGATTGACATTTTCCGGTAAAGAGGCACAATTCTGTAAGCTTCGTCACGGCTCGGACAATATTTGAATTATTAATTTACTCAAACATTTCTTAAAAGATTGAATTAAATAATTTCTATTACAAAAACTACAGTAATATCGTCAAGATGCTATATTATATTATGCACATAATTTAGTTGACTTATTTCAGAGTAAAGTATTTTCAAAGATTCCATATTTCCTACCACCCTAATTTCCCCTCTGAAATCCCGTTATTACTTCATATAACTTCAAAACAACATTTTTTGTGTTGCTATACGCATCAATTTAAATAAAACTATCTGATAAAAACTCACAACATTTTTGTCAAAATCTGTTTCACTTTTAATTTTTTTTTCCCCATCTTGTACAATTTGAATTAATGTAAACATCAACAGAGTCAAATAGGTAATCAATGGAATTTCAAGTAAAAATGAAAAATAAATAAAATAAATACTTTAATTTATCTTTAGAAAAAAGCTATAAAACTAGAACTAAAATGGGCAACTTTCTGATCGGAGAAAAAAGTTTGAAAAGCAAAAATTACCCTTAAAATGATTACTCATTAATATTCCTTTAAAAATAATTCGATTTAAAAACCGACGTTTTTACATAGTGACAAAGTTTATTTAAAAAAAATTATTGAAAAAATAGTTAAAACTTGTCACAAATTTTGGCGGTATTTTGCCAAATGTGGCTACCCTGGTCCGCTTTGCGGACTTAACGTTCAACCAAAAAAATCGCCAAGTTTGACAGTTTTTGAAATCGCGCCAAGTGACTGGGCTAAACTGTATTAGTAAAAAAGTTATCGAAATATTAATTAAAACTTGTCGCAAATGTCCAAATATTGCATTGTTAGGTGAGTAAGAACGACTTCCAAAGTTTCAGAGTTCTAGCTTGATGGGAAATTGGTTAAATTAACGATCGAAAATTTGGTGACACACTGACACACGCACACACCAAATGAAATACATAGAAACGTTGTCAAAAGCATTATTCTATGGACTACCCTGGTCCTGGTATGCATTATTCTATGGAAGCATAGCCATAGTGTTTGACAGAGCTGCCAGGTTTGACAAACTGATATTTGCCCCTACGATAACAGCACGGCATTCGCTGAGGAAGGGTCTACTTTTTCAGAAATAAGAAAAGCAATTGTGTTCAATGCCTAAAACACGTCATTGTGTTCAAATTGAGTTTTCATTTTCATTTCTGACGGTTTGGTACTTCTAAAGGTAACTTCTCCCCTCTCAAATGCGTTTTCTTTACTTTTTCTGAAATTTTACTACTGTGCTTGTCCCCCTCCAAGCATAGCTGTTAAATCTGTCTATCAGATTGATTGACAGCTCTCCATAGTGAACCCTACTGTTCATAGTCATACCTACCGTTTTAAACTGCCTGGGATCCTTTTCCCCTATGAAAGAGCCGAGTTCAGTGGAACCTTAGGGCTCCCTGGAACTTTGTCAAAGGTTCCGCAAGGGATCACTATTTGCTTAATCAAAGCGCCAAAATATTAGACAGTTCGCTTGTTAAAAATAAGTATAAACAAATATTTCATGAATAAAATAAAATCACATGCTTCGAATATATTAATCGAGGCGCATTAGGTCACATATTGAAGGCTAACATTCTTTTTCTTAGACCAAAGATATTCAACACTTTTGGGGACTCTTTGAACTTGGCGCGTTTTCTTTGATGCTTTTTCGAGAGCTATAAAGCGATCAAACATATAATTCCGTATGGTCCTGAACTTGCCGAAAACATTCAATTAGATGTATTCGTTTTAGATGTATTTTTTCCAAATTCTTCCCCCCGGCCGCTTTAAAGGTTTGACATCGTCATAAATATTTTGAGAGAGTTGGGGCAACACAATGAACGTTGACAGGAATTTTTTATGGCTCGTTAGGGAATCCTGCTCTTTTCCTTAGGGTTGAGGCATTTTCCATAGAAACATTCGTTTAAAAGCATGAGGGTAAGAATTTCTTCAGTAGCTAGGTATCAGTAAGTGTCTGTCTGTCAGCTTGGTTTGAGATTTTATTACATTTGAATTAAATACATTCTTTGGTGTAATTTATGCGATCTAACCATTTATTTAATTGGAACAAAAAGCCGCTTTAAAGAAGAAAATAGGGTTTTCTTTTCTCATTTTTTACTTGATATCAATTTAAAGCCTTAAGATATTGCGGTGGCGGATGGGAACCTGTTATTTTATTCATTTGGACAAATTACTTTTTCTGTGTCTTTTTTGCTTGATGAACTCACATTTTTTTCTTCACATTAAAATTATCAAATGGAATTAAGTTTTTATAAAATGTTTATAAATCTCTAGAAATATCGCTAAATAAATATGTATAAAATATCTGCTTAACTGAAAAAAATATATATATATCAAAACAATGAATACATTGTATTTTTTCATTTTTCGTTTAATAACCAATACTTTCAGTTTTAAAATAATCATTATTTCATTATAAGATGTCAAAAAAAAAAAACCCGAACATTAACATTAAAAACATTTTAAACTCTTTAACTTATTAATAATGAATAATTTTTAAGCTCCTTTTTTTGCAATTTTGCATAAAATATTTGATAATATTCTGCACATGAAATAAGAATTTCGGTAAATAGGTACTATTTCTTAAATATTCATAAAGTGAGTTATAGCTTTTTTAAAAAAAAAAAAAAAAAAAAAAAAATTCGCTGTGTTTGATGGAAAACAAATTGTAAAATTATAAATAACATTAGTACAACTAAATCCATGTCCATAATTGTGAGAAATGCTTCTAAGAAATTAAGGAAAGAATTGTTAAAAATGGAGTGGGGGAGGAAAAAGGAAATTTGAAAAAGTAGAAAAGTCTTAAACTATTGATATGTTTTGAAAAACCCTATTTTTAAAATAATTGTTTACTTAAAAATGAGTTTTTTCCTCAAATTCACATTTATTGTGAGTTCAAATATGGCGATCATGAACTTTTTCTTACAGACGCGTAAGTTTGAAGATAATTAACAAGTATCCTTCTTCAAAAGACACCAGTGAGGCAGGCATTCTTTTGTTTTGTAATCTAACAACTATTTCTTCTTAATTTGACTTCCTTCTTGACATGTTTAGAATCGTTTTGATAATGTAGTAAACTGCAATTACTTTGTATTAGTTCAGTTTTTTAAATTATTTATTTGATTCCATAAACAATAAGTGCATAACATCAAATTTGAAGAATCGTGTAAATTCTTTTATAAGCTGTTTTTTTTTTTCGTCGAAGTCCGGAAAATTTCTTAAGTTGCTGAATAAATTTGATTTTAGGTTTAATTAAATATGTTTTTGTTTAATTACATGTTTGCATCGAGAAACTTTTCCATTATCGTATAATTTATTCAATAATAATTGTTTAAATTTAGTTATTTATTACCAATATCAATAAATAATCATAGTAAACAATTAAATTATTATCGTTATCTTCTTTTTAATTGATCTATATAAATTATATTAAGGTTTATTTGACTCTCCCTAAAGGTATCGGGCCATATCAGATGGCATAAAATAAAAATTATTTTTGAAAATAATTACTGATGCTTTTTCTTTGGTTAAAAAGAAAGGAAGACTTAAATAACGCGTATAGAAATGGTAGAAGAAACTAAATAGAGAACTTAAAATTGTCAATGATGCTTTTAAAAACACCGAAACTAATCAATTTATTAAAATAAAATTAGATAAAGAAAAATATTTCTACTTTTTTTATATTTTTTTCTTTTACATATGAATTTACAAAAGCATAATGAACTGATTATTTTGACATGATTATTTCCTAAATATCAATATACACATTTATTTCCACAAAGAATAAAAAAAATGTCCAAAACTATAAAAAGAAAATTTTGAGAAGTTTTTCGCTAATTTTATTTATACTTTTAATTCCTTACTATTATAACTATCAATTTATTTATTTTATTTTATTTATTACTATTATTATTAATAATAATAAAAAGTTTCCATTTAAGGATTTATTACTTTAATTTAAAGTAATTTATTGTTTCTTGTTTAAATTTATTTCTGTTTCATTTATTAAAATTATTACTACTATATTATTATTTTTTTATCCACACCACATGAGAACTTCGATATCAGAATGTGACTGCTGCTTTTTTTGCAAAACGCATCTTGATTGAAATCATGACTGTAACAGCGTGCCTAATTAAATTCCTCAAAATTACGAGCGTTAAATAAATTGTAATCAGATGAAAAAATAACTCCCCACAAAAAATAAAAAGTAATTTGTCTATATTCCTGGTTATTAAGCTCTAAGACTTGGGAATGTCCAAAAACGAGACATAAATGTATGGTTGAAGAATTACGAAACTTAACGTAATTGCATTGGAATGAAAATTCACAATTATGAACATTAAATAAATTGTAATCCGATGTAAAAAAGAGTCCCCTACGAAAAATAAAAAGTAATTAAGTAATTTGTCTATATTCCTGGTTATTACGCTCTAAGACTTGGGAATATCCAAAAACGAGACATAAATGTTCGGTTGAAGAATTACGAAACTTAACGTAATTGCATTGGAATGAAAATCTTCAAACTTCTTAAATTTAGAGGCAACAGATCTTATCCTCACTAGTTCTTGAAAGGAATGAAACTAAAATCCCCAATTTATCGGTGAGGAAAGGGATGGAAAATTATTCACCCACTCAAACTCCTTTTCATCATCCAATTGTTTGTCAGCAATCTGATGCTCGTGATTAAAAATCAACTGTTTAGTTTTAATAAGAATTAACATAACCGAATTAAAACACTCCTATAACCGAGAAATACGACAAATTTAACTACTATTTCACCCCTTCTCTCGTTCCAACCGTGAAGTATCCGTTGCCAATGCGTGTTCCAATAGGCGGATCACGCTAAGAAAACAAAAAGACGATACATCACTTCACGAATCCATCACATCTTACAGATTTTGACCTGATCATCAGCTGAGAAGGTCAAAAAAAGTCTTACCTGTCCCCTCCCAAACGATATGTTTTTTTCTGCTTCTATTCTTTAAGCTTCAACACTGTTAAACCTCTGTTTTGAAAACAGGAATCACGCTTTTTGTGAGTGTGTGCATCGCCTCCCTTAAGCTTCACAATCAACTCTGTAAGGATGGATGTACCCCTGGGTGTGTCCGTAGTTTATATCGACTAGGGGGGGGGGGCTAAACTAGTAATGTTTCGTTACACTATCTCTTTCACCTCTTAAGGACAAGGGAGAGCCATCTTGTTTTGTCATCGTCTTTGGTGGGTTTCGTTACGCAATGCACACGCGGTTTTGGTAATACTTTATTTGCTCGAAATGCGTCAATGACTTCCTCAGAGTGAGTCATTCAGATCATCAACATTTCGGAAGGTAGGAATAGAATCTTAAATCAGTTTTTTTTTCTTTTTTTTTTTTTTTTTTTTTTTTTTTTGTAATTCCACCTTCACTGTGTTCTGCAGCAAACTTCCGTTGATAAAAACTTGAACAGGAAGGTTGAACTAAAGAAATAGCTAATTATGTATACATAATTTGATATTTAAATGTAAATCATGTACATCATAAACATTTAAATGTAAATCATAAACATACTTCTATCATAGGCAAGTGAGGAAATAATTCCAATAATTAAAAAATAATACAAAATGGAAGAAATCATAAAAGTTTCGTTGAGTAAAAAAATATGCACCAATTCATATATATATACAAATAAAGCATTGTGAAGAAAAAAAAGAAAAAAAATATGTAAATTTATAAACATTATATATTGTAAAAGAAACATATTATACATAAGAGAAATTTCCAAAAGAAAGTAAATTACACAAAGAATTAAATTTACGACTACTAAAATTATCAAAAAAGGTAGATAATATGAAAACTGACAATACCAATCATAAAAGAAAAGCAAAAGAATGAAGAATAATATAATTAATGTTGTAACAGGTTATTGACTATTAGGCTAAGTTATTCCGAATTAATAGCAAAAATAACTACATCAACAATATATTGCTAAAAAAACTGTTATAAAACCAAAGATACAGTTGATCAACAACAAAAAAAATTCAGTAAAAATCACTGATTGAGAAAATCTCCAAGCCATCCCAGAAAAATCCAAACTTAGCAAAACATAACACAAAAAAAGGAACTAAAAATATTATACATTGAAACAAAATAGATCCCAATAAAAAAAAAACCTGTATGATCATCGCAACACGTGAAGAAATTGAGCAAACATGGCAAGTAAATTACCTGCTCTGATAAATAAATTGATTAGGCTAAAGGCAGTAAAGCCATCAAACAAATGGTGTTAGAATTAAATGAAAATCTGGATATAAATATAGCTACTGCCAAAAATAAAAATTTCATAAGAAAAAGAAAATAAAAACAGAAACATATTTTAAAAAGAATAAAAAATATATATAAAAACAAAAGTAAAATCTTAATTTAAGGAAATATTTTAATTAAAAAAAGCTAAACAAAATTACAGCTTAAAAAATTATTCTATTCTTATAATTTTTATAATTTAAATTTGTTTTTAAAAATTAATAGAGTAATCAGCTTTTACATAAGTAATATAGAAATTATGTAAATTATTTTGGAAATTTAAATATACATTAATTAAGTTAGTATCTCTAAGTAAATAGTTATATAACATACTTATATAAATATTTCGGCTTAAATTGTTATCAAAGAAAGGAACTTCATTAATTGGGAGAAAGAAACATTCTCTCTGGTCAAATATATTACTGATAATCCTATCATTTATAATTTTTAAAATAGTATCTAAATAAACCTATTTAATATCAATTTATTTTTGTTTAATTCAGATTTAAATCAAAAGGATAAAAAGGTAAATCAGGGTTTAAAATTTGAATTAAAATAATTTTGAAAAACTATTA
>BMAW01120360.1:0-18544 GCA_019974015.1 Nephila pilipes
CGAGGTAAGGAGCAAAACACAATAATGTTTCAAGAATGTTTCAGGAACTTGCACAACGAAAATTTAACTGATTATAACCGGAAGGTTCATTCCACATTCAAACTTACTTGACTGAAGTAACAAAACTTTAGCGTTTATGGAAACCTTTGTGTGTATGTGACAGAAAGATTACAGTAGACGACTGGTATAGTAACTATTTCTTATAAAAAGGCGCAATTGCTTTATGAAATGAAAACGATCTCAGAACACTAAATAATTAATTAACGAGAAATCTCTACAGAATCAGTGCTAATAAAAAAAATTTAAAAATACTTATTATAATTTAAAAAAGAATTTATATTCTTTACGTGTTTGCTTTTCTTAAGGCCTGAAAATTTTACTTCAAAATAGTTCAAAAGATTAAGAGAATAATTTATAAAGGAAGTTTGAAAAGTTGATTAGTTATCATTTTTTTTAATAATTATATGAGAGCCGCTTTGGATCAATGAATCACCTTGCGCTCCCAACTATGTCGCTTAAGAATCTTTTCCTCGTTGAATAAAGAATGTTTCGATTGCTCCTACTGATAAAATTATACCAGCATGCATATATATGTAAAAATAATCATATAACACTTCCATGTAAAGCGCGGGAGGGGGTGAGAAAATTCCGTGTTATAGAAATCACGTAACACAGAACATAAATAATTTGTCGAATTTAGCAAATTCAAATGTGTCTCAAAACCGTTTTAAATAACACCGGTGAAAAACAAGTTTTTTGAAAATGGGTTTCTCTCAAAATTCACACTTTGCATAACATAATTTTTTATAACACATTTTAAGAGCAAAAAGGAACACACGTTGAGTCAAATTGAATTTATTTAATAATTAGTTTTAATAATTTATTTAATTATTTGGCGTTTATTAAATTTATTATCTAAAATAAATATGTGATTTTTTTTTAGCACAATTAAGTATTGTAAAGTGAACAAATATTGACTTACAAAAGAAGTAAAAGAATTCAAAATGCATTATAAATTGACGACACATTTCAAAACAGAATACATAGTGTTAGTGAGCTACGTTGCATTTATCCATTTGTAACATTTTTTTTTTTTTTTTTATTCTTGCCACGGATTTGGCTACCATTTGGCGAGAAACTTGACGCAAAATTTAATTATTTAAATAATTAGTTTTAATTAATTATTTTTTATGAATTATAATTAAATTATCGTATCGTCACCCAAAACAATCGTGTATAGAAATTTTCAACTCAATTGAGTGCTTTAAAATGAGAGAAAAAAAGCTTTTAAAGTATTGACCCAGACATAGAATGTGAGTTAAAGAAAACCCATTAAAATAGCTTTGATAAGGATTAAAGTATCACTCGTTCTAGCCAAGTAACAATTCCTTCACTTTTTTAATGTTTTGTCATTATATTATGCTACAAACATCACTTCTACATCGACACTAGTCGCAATAATTTCAATGCATTATACAGGAATACGGTATATGGAATTCCTTGTAACAGTTAAGAAAACCTTGGAATGTTTATATTTTCTTACCAACACAAATGGGACAGCATTTTCCGAGGGGAATGTATTTTTGCGTCTTGCACTCTATATCAGGGCATTCTTCCGTATCGCATATCGTATTTCCGAGCACACATTTACACGTCGTACAGGAATCAGGGCTCCATTCTTCTCCATTTTCATAAATCTCATCGTCATATTCACAAGCAGTATCATCGTAACCTGGAAAAGAGCATTCCGAGTTAGCGTTTTTCAAAGCGCGGATTAATTACATGAAAATGAAATACTGCAAAGTGTGATTTCAGATTAGAACATCGAATACTTATTAAATATTAATGAAAAGAATTTTGGAATCATTCAATTCAGACGTGTCGGTAACATATCGAAAATACGTTCTCTCTTCCGCCATTGTTCCTCGAATTCAAAAATTGTTGTGCATTAAAGAGGACATGTACAGGATGTTTCAAAACTCATGCGCAAAAATTTAAGGGGTAGTAAAAATAAACATCCGAACAAGCAATTTTCCCCATCATAGGCGGAGAGCAATACCTATGACGGTATTCTAATGGAAAGCATAAAGCGCGAGTTTCCTTGCACATCGTCATTTCTATCGTGGATTTCAGAAGGCGTGACATGTTCATGATTACTGTACAAATTCATTGCATGGTAAAAATTGCTCATTTAGATGTTTTCTATCACCTTTTAAATTTTTGCCCATGAGTTTCGAAGCGCCCTGTATGTCATACGAATAATGAAATCACGGGCAAGCATCAAGTTTTTTTAGGCTAAGGATTTTTCCTGATAATGAACGTTGCCATGCCTCCTGTCATCCACGGTATAAATGAAGATATGTCAGAAAACTCGGGCTTTATGCTTTTCATTACAGCGCCCTCTAGCGGTTCACCGCATGCTCTCCGCCAATGCATTTATGGTAAAAATCACTTGTTTAACATATTTTCCATCAACCCTTAAATTTTTGACCATAAGTTTCGAAACATGCTGTATAATCGAGATTGTAGGCAAATTCATTTTTTCGAATAGTGATGTGAAATCATGCGAAAACTGTTGCCTTCTTAACAAAAGTATTGAATGAATACTAAATTGAACATTTAAATGAAAATGTGTACAAATGGGAGAAAAAATCAAATTAAGCTTTAAATAAGCTCCTTATTCTAAAACTCCTTATCACCAAATGTTTAAGCTCCTTATTCTCAAGGAAAGGAGGGATTTGTTTAGATTTTACGATATATTTCGATTATAAAATTGCTTGAAATGATATTATTAATTATATTACCATATAAACAAATAATGTGTTGTGATTTTTTGAAAAATAACAAATATTAAGATTAATCAATGATAAAAGTTGTATTTTTGGTAAGGCTAAAAAAGAGATAGTTTACATCTGATATATATATATATATATATATATATGTGTGTGTGTGTGTGTGTGTTAGGATTTAACTTTAATTTAATAATTTATCTTAATAATAATTTAATTTTCTATTTTGACCTATTCTCTCTTTCTCTCTAATTCAAAAGAAAAGAGTTAATTTTTATTTCCGGTTCCAATTCCAAACTGTCCTTTTATTTATTAGATCACGTGCTCATAAAATTGGTTTAATCTGCTTTCCCTCGGTTATAAATCTATCAGAAATCATTTCTACTAGACTCTGTCTATCGCTTAGGTCCCTAGAATACTTAATCCTGTACCACGTATTCTATCACGTCTATTGGGAAAAATCACGATTTTAAACTTAATGTAAGCGAAAATTCTCTCTCTTCCGTTTTCTTCGCTTCGGTCTTAGTGGCCGAAGCCGTGCTGCGTTCATCACCATATAATGCTCTCTCTCTATCTCTCAGCTACAGTAAACTAAACAACAATAGTTAAACTTGAACCTGTTTTAGTCAAATACTAATATTTTAAGAAAAGTGTAAGTCATTATATATATACATTGATCACAAAGGGGTGTTCAAAAATCTATTTTTGTATTGAGCTTCGACTACTGATAGTGATAATTACCCTTTCTTCAAATATTTCAAATCAAGGGCAGGACAAACATAAACATTATAAATAATTGTAAAGAATTGGAAGTAAAAAAAATAATAATTATTCGTTGAATTAAAAAAAAAATTAAAATGACTTTAAAATTTAACAGTAATTCCTTTAAATAAATGAACATTGATTTCTTTTTTAAAAAAGAAAAAAGAAAAGAAAACACAGTGAATCGAATCCTAATACTGAACAATTAGGGCGAGCCTCTTTTCAACATCCTAATAATTAGTCTGAGAGGGAATCTCTTACAGTCTAGTTGCTAAGAGCAGTGCAAAAAGCGACCAAACAAATTTCCTTCGGACCTAAAGATTGATGGTTCGAAACACTCAAAGTCGACTGATCTTTGTGGGGCTTCACATGACTAGCACACTAGATGGAGTACAACTTAGAACAACTGGTTGCATGTACACCCGAAGCATATTATATATATATTCAGGGTGGTTATTATTAAAGTTACACTATTCAGAAGCCTGTAGAACCTGTTCTGCTTATCGGATTTTGATGAAACTTGGAATATATGCAATGTGGACCATGGAGGAAAGATTTCAGCAATAAAAAAATAGAATAAATTTTGACCACCAGGTGGCTTTTATCAAATAATCCTTATGCAAATCCGTAAAAACTCTATATAAACTTGCAGTCATAGTCAGATAATCATTTAGTGTGCGTTTGTCATCGTTAATCATGCCCTTACAAAAAAAAGGATCGAGCCTTTCTGGTAAAACTGTTTTATCAGGACAGCAGCAACCACTTAGCTGCTCTGGGTAAATATCATCGTTTAAAGGATGTGCGAAAAGGCCCCATATCGA
Source organism: Nephila pilipes (assembly GCA_019974015.1). NCBI lineage: Eukaryota > Metazoa > Arthropoda > Arachnida > Araneae > Nephilidae > Nephila > Nephila pilipes. The sequence continues at coordinate 4,373 of BMAW01120360.1, forward strand.
GGATTGGTTTGAGGAAGATGATCATGAAATTTGAAGAGACTGGAGATTTGGGTGTGCTGCCCGGAAGAGGACGGAAACCGGTTGGGACTGAAACTGTCGAAGAAGTCGCTACTGCTGTGGTTGAAGGAACCTCCAGTTCCATCTATTCTTCAGCAAGTGGTCGATCAGTGTCACGCGAGTTGGAGATTCCGTAGTCGACAGTACTAAAAATTCTGCGATCCATTTTAAAATAGTATTTGTATTAGATCCAAGTGATGCAAACGCTGAAACCTCAAGATCACAAAACACGCCTTGAATTTGCTTGCCGATTTTTGGCGAGAATGAAAGTTGATGACACGTGGCCTTTTAAAATTCTATGGTCAGATGAGGCACACTTTTATTTAGATGCAGCTGTGAATAGTCAAAATTGCATCATATGGGTTACTTCACCTCCTAATGACCTGCATGAACAACCACTGCATTTTGTTTACGTAACTGCTTGGTATGGATTTAATGTTGAGTTTATCCTGAGTTTATCCGAGTTTTTATTATTATTATTACTGAGTTACGAGTTACGGTTTATCCCTGAGTTTATCCTCATCTTTTTTTTTTTTTTTTGAAACTCTCACTCCACAAGGTCCTAAAAGATACTCTGTCACGAATACACGGTACAGTGAACTCCTTCAACAGCAGATCATTCCTGCTTTACAGGAACGACAAAGTTTCCAAACCACTATCTTTATGCAAGATGGAGCAACTCCTCACATTGGGCGCCAAGTCAAAACACTGCTTAGTGCTTATTTTGGGGACAAAAAGCACTGCTTAGTGCTTACTTGACGATAATCGTGATCGGAAAATATCCAGACATTTTCCGGATGCATGGCCTTCTCGTTCACCCAATTTAAATCCCTGTGATTTCTGGTTGTGGGGATTCCTAAAAGACCGTGTTTATAGAGGAGGACTTAGGACTTTACCTAATTTGAAAGCTAGCATTATCCGCCATGTGGCTGAAATCCCTCGTGAGTTGCTTCTCGTTACCATTGAAAACGCTATAATGCACTTTCAACACTTTATTGATGTCAATGGAGCACATATTGAGCATAATAATAAATAATTGAATAAATTTTAACGATTCTAACATATTTTTTGTCCTTCTTTGAGCACAATATATTCCAAGTTTCATCAAAATCCTAAAAGCAGAACGAGTTCTACAGGTCTCTGAATAGTGTAACTTTAATTATAACCACCCGGTATATATATATATATATATATATATATATATATACATATATATATATACCGCTTTGTTACAACTAAGAAAATCATAACTAGCGATACGATATACCAGCTAGGAACACGTATCAAATAGACTCGCTATCTCAATAAGAGACAGCTTCTGACGTCAGATGGGAATTGTTGAAAGCGAAAAGCGATACAACATGGAAGGGATACATATCATTTGCAGAAAAAACTGGAAAAACAACCTTTTCACAAATGTCATTAAAAATATTTCTCTTCGTATCATCATGGTGATGCTGGAGGGGGAGTATGTGGGGGCTCCATTCAACAACAATGACAGAATTTAAAATGCCTTAATAACCAGCCAGAGAATAAATTCCCTTTTGTCTAGTTGCCAGGAGAACTGCAAAAAGCTACTGCTTAAGTTTTCTCTAGAATAGATTGAGGGTTCAAATTATCCTTGCCATTTAATGTCCATCGACCTCCTCCATCGATTCCCACTGAACGATCACGAAATGCGTCGAATATTTTGTTTTAATGGAATAGGAAATACGAATTTTAAAATAGAATAGTCCTGTTTTGCAGCACTGCTAATAATTATTACGATCATATTAACGTAATCAAGAAATGAAATTAATAAGAATTTTAAAGATCATTATCGTTTCTGTTAACACTGGACAACAGTTGAATAACTGTATAATAAAATGTCTCCTTCAGTGCTAAAAGGATATACTATAAAAAGAACGAATTAAACCTTGTGTATGCGTAAGTAAGCAACACCAGTAGACAGTAAATGACCTCGAAAAATAAAAGGATTTTTTTCCCTCGCGGAAAATGTTTGTTTTGAATAAACACACAACAACGCACTGATGCAGATATATCTCTTTTTTTTCTTCCGTTGACTGAGATGGTGATCAAATTGCAGCATGTTGCAGCTAAGTTAATGACCATGAAGTCGAGTGGTACATCAATACGATGGATTGAAGAAACACACTGCTGAATAAAATTCTAAGAAACATTTTTGATTAAAAAGATCAATGCTAGAAAATTTTAAAATGAAATTTTATTACAAATTTTAATTGCTAATTTAATGGTATTTTTAGTTTTATATACAAAGCATATCAATATCGGGACATTCTGAATCTGAATTAGGTTCTGAATTTAAATAGGTTGTGAATATGAATTGGTTTCAATGTTGAAATATACACGGAAAATAGAAAAATATTCAAAGTACCTTAAAAGTTTACAATTTTTTGAAATTTTGCTGTAGAAGTTTAAAATTTAAACAAGATATTTTTACATAAAAATACTTTAACTCTATAATATATTTTCAAGATAATTAGAAATAAAAATCAATGCTATATTTTAAGAGCGTTTAATCATATCGATATTCTTTTGTTTTGATAATAATATATGAAACTATAATTTTTGGTATATTTTGTGATAAACGCATTATAATCCCTAGAGGGGGAAACTGTGCAGCAGTGATTTAATAAGAAATTCTTTTACCTTTATTAAATCTTCGTACATTCATAGCATTAAAAAATTTAACTCATATATACATGAATATGACGCATTTTCACAAATCAAACATACAGAATGTGTATTTTTTTCTATATGTATAAGAAATTATTCATTTCTAAAGGATGACTGCAATTTTTTCTCCCCATTTTTAAGTTATAATAAATATATTACTCTAACTCATTACAAAATTTTTAATACTAGTTTTATTAATGATTATTTTTATTAAAATCTAGCAGCACTAATCCTTCAATAGCTCAATGATTTTCAGATATTCAAAGCTCTGCATAGCATCTGATATTCAAACTGTAATATTAAACACCTTTCAAAATCTATTTATAAGACCCTAATTTTTGATAGAGCTTTCAGGCCATATAGATAACAGGACTAAATTGAAATTTAATTCAATTAAAAACACTAAAATGATACTTCTATAATTTAGATATTTTTAACAATACTTTTTCGTTAAATAATTCATTAACTATGTTAAAGCAAAGATATAAATCCAAGTCTTTCCTTAAATGCAAGTTAGTTTGCAAGATTCTTAATTAGTTAGTTTTAATAATTAGACTTTAGATTTCATTCCCTGAGACAGTAGTAAAGTTTGTATAGGAATTATTAAACATACATGTTTTGCAATATTTTTTATCAAGCTAAGTTATTTTAAGGTATTAAAAATCGTCCACAAAGGAAAACATACCAAGATTACATTGTTATCTTCCATTCTAATGGAATATAATTTTACGAAGCTAAAATGAAATTAATACATGTCATGCATATGTACGAGAGTGTTACTCATTTTCTTACTGAATATTCGAAAGGATTCCCAGAGAAAAGCATAAAATCAGAATTTTTTTCCTATCAAACTGCAATTTTGCATATAATATTCGATCTAGAATGGAGAATACAAAATTATTCTCGGAGGCGTCAAAGAAAATGGCGGAGACGTTTTAATTCTAAAATTTTTTTACAATTTTTAATGACCCTGATATCATTAAATGCGTAAAACGAAAAAGTGAAACGAATGATCTTCTCATAGTGTTAGAATGGATGGAAAAAAAATCCAGTAAAGAACATTTTAATTGCAAAGCCCTTTACTAGTCGGAAAAGAGGAAGACCAAGACTACGGTGGCTTGATTCTGTTGAATCGGATTTGAAGGTGATTGGGAAGAGGAACGGGCAGGGACTAAGGCAAAAATCGGTTTATCTTGGAGAAATCTTCAAAAGAAATCCTTGGACCACCCCCTGGGTTGTTGAGTCAAATATGATGCAGAATAAATTTAGTACATTAAGTCTACCGATTAAATTGATTTCGTGAACGTAATGTTAATCCTATGAGATTTCTACAACCGTCCTCGTATTTGAACTATTTGATCTACTTGAATGAAAAAAATGCATCCGAAAAAGCAAATAATAATGAAGGTTTATGTGGAATTACATTTTTCAATAGATTTTTAAAAAATATTTTTATCGCTATTTTAGTATAGGTTTCCTTTGTGGGTATTCCAGTCTTTAAAAAATATTCTAAAATATTTTTAAGACTTTTAGTGAAAATGTAATTTCGCAGAATCCTTCATTATTTGTTTGCTCTTTCGGATGCAATTTTTTACATTCAAACAGATAAAATAGTATAGATTCGAGAAAAGTAGTAACAATGCCATGGGATTAACATGAAGTCAAATTTGCCAGTGGACGGGAGCTTTAACTCTCACATTCAATTTGAAAATTATTACATTTTGTTTCGCCGTGGAGTTACTTAATTTAATCTTTCCATCATTTATTAATAATTAAATAACATTTAATTAATACAATCAAACAATTATGAATTCGAATTATGTTTATTCGAATCTTTGAATATTCACCACACAAAATGCTTATTACAACGTCTGTGGATTAAATCCTACACTCAAACTAATCTAAACCCTAATTTTACCAAAAGAAAGCTGGTTTAGTCTAGTCAAATCAAAATCATATTGTTAATTAGCGTTGCACTCACAAGCAACACGAAGGCTATAGGCGACGAACCTTGCAATTTCGAACCTCGGTCAAGTGACGAGGACAACACCTGAGCTGGCACCCCTTTTTCCAATATTCTACTTCTGACTTGGAACCTCCACTAAATTTAACGATATCAGCACCGCTACACAGCGGGTCTTTAGCGGCATCGGGGATCCAACCCAAGACTCGACGAAAATAATGCCGGCTGCGAGTCCGCAACCGTGACCACTAGGCTACCGCGGCCACAGAAAGTCGACTGCAAGCAGCCGTGATTGATAATTCTTTTGATTTTTTTTCATGAATTCCACACTTAATGTCAATCTAATTTATCTCAAAAATGCAAAAATAAGAGCATTACATACACCATACTAGATTTCCCGCTCACAATTTTAAGACAGCTCTATCTTCATTTGTTCCCATCATCCCATTCAAAGAATTTAAAACAAATAAAAATAATCGCTTATATTCAAAGTGAAACATTAGCCCAAAACAGAATCGCGAAAGAAAAATAATGGTTTCAATTAAAGTACAATTCGGGAGTGCCTAACTCAATTTCTCATGTCATTCTTAATCTGCTTCCTTCGTAAAACTGCTATTTATTGCATCAATTAAAGGATGAGAGCCTTCTCGAATGATTAATGGCTCTTATTAATGGCAAATTCACCTCTGAACCGTCTAAAGTGAAGTTGCCTTTCCGAGATTGGAAAGCAAGGATTACTTTGATGGGGTGAAGTGGCAATAAACACCTTCCGCACAATAGGCGAACAAAAAAAAGCAATAAATTCAGTTTTGTAGGATAAGAAATGCTCCTTTTTGTTTAATTGTTCTGACATGGGTTGTAGAAAACCATGTAATCCTTAAATAATACTTTTGTAATAACTTTACACACATTTAACAAAAAGAGTAAGAAATGCATGAAATATAACTATGTGTAACAGAAAATATATTATATGTAGTAACTATTTTAAAGGATTTATATATAAATTACTTTAGAAATATTACGTAAATTATGAAAAAGAATTACATTGTAAACATATTTAATTTCATTTTAAAAATATTTAATTAATTTTATCATTGTAAAGATATTGTTCTGACATGGGTTGTAGAAACCATGTAATCCTTAAATAATATTTTTGTAATAACTTTACACACATTTAACAAAATGAGTAAGAAATGCATAATATATATGTGTAACAGAAAATATATGATATCTAACTAGTAATTGTTTTAAAGGATTTATATATAAATTACTACATAAGAAATATTACGTATATTATGAAAAAGAATTACATCACAAGAATTTCCCTATTTTTTTTAAATTTTTATGTTAAAGATAAATGTTTTTGTAACTACTCTATGAATTCTGCTCATTTTCAACATTTTTTTATCTTTATATTTCTGTAATTGATAGGTTATTTTTTGTAAAATACAAAGCTTTTCAAAATGATCATTTCAAAATTCCATATTTTCATAAATAAACGAATAGAATGGTATCTAATACATGAATGCGAAGGGAAAATATAGAAGTTTTTTACGAGTGTTCGATATAACTTCCTTTTTGTTACATGTATAATGTCAATTCGATATGTAAATTCCTCCCAAACACGTTATAAAGTGTCAGTGGTTAATGACAGTACACAACAGCAGAAATCCGTTGTTTAAGTTCAAATAAATTTGCGGGTAATGGTGGCGCATACACATTATCTTTTTCAAACTCCCAAAGGAAGAAATCGCATGGGGCCGTATCAGGTGACTTAAGTATGCAGCTGTGTAACATCAAGTCATCTGGTGCACTGCGACCGATCCAACACGAGTTAGCTCAGTGATTGCTTCTAAAACATCTTTCGTGAAATAGCTTTACGAGGAACACACGAAGGACCATTTGTTTTTCACAATATAAAATTTCCACAGTTTTGTATTCGTGTATTACTTATAATTTTGTGTCTTTTATTTATGAAAATATGGAATTTTGAAATCGGATGAATCATTTTGAATAAACCTGTATACTATTGTGGAACTTTTTATTATTCGATATTTCTACGCGTTTGTGTACTTATGGGTTAAATAAGGTTATGAACATAAATAAAACCATCCTGAATATTTTAGACAAAAATAAGAGAATTTTAGAATAAATTGTTTTCATTCATGATCAATATAATTCACATTTAAATAATGGAAAAAATTATTAAAAATAAAGTGTGTGTAATGATAACTATATCTTTAAATAAAAAGCAACTGAGTCAACTATGACTTGTTTCAAAAGAAAATTATGCAAAAAAAGGATATGTGACAAAATAAAATTGAGAATGAAAAAAAAAAATCATCACAATGGTTTTTTTTTTTTAAAAAAAAATCATGAATTGGATCTAAGAAAAAGCATGCAATGTATTATACATCTAATATATATGATTCTAAATGCTAGGCAATATATTATAGAAAATGCACCTAAATCATAATTTTAAAACGGCATTCTTTCAAATATTAAAGCATGAATCGTTAACAATTAACTATTCATATAAAATGGGACTATATTATAATTATTACGAAAAATAACTGAGATATCTGCATTTTAATTTATCCTCATGTCATACTACTGTAAATAACAATTATCAATGTAAATAACAGTTATAAAATTATTATTAATGTTATTAATGTTGGTGTTGCAAATTACAGCTATTAATGTTGGTGTTGTAAATTACAGCTATTAATGTTGGTGTTGCAAATTACAGCTATTAATGTTGATTCGTTTGGTTTCGGGGCGCAGTAGATTCAAGTAACCCGCATCACGGAGAGGATAGAGTTCAATCTGTAGAGTTCTATAATGATGACCCTCAAAATATAAGAAAATGCTGGGGGAAATGTATAACTGTGGATGGAGATTATATAGAGAAGTATCAAGAATAATAATAAAAATCAAATTTCTAGCTATATTATTTTTAGTAATAATTAACACTTCACAATACTCCGGGATAATACATAAAATTTTATGATACTGCGGGTTATTTAAATCTACGACTTTCTGAAACAAAACAAATCAACATTAATAGCTGTAATATAAAACATTATGTACATAAGGATCAATTAATACGCAGAATAATTTTTTTTATTAATAATTAAAACTTTAAGATACCCCATCGTTATTTTTTTTATATTCTGTTTAGATCTTTATAATTAATTTTTTTTAAAAAATTGTACAGTATGTTTCATTTTTATTCGAAAAACAAGTAATATATATATAAAAAAAATTATGTCAATTCCTACTTAGGTCAACAAAGAAATTTTTTATTTTAGTTACTTTTTATTAAATAATTACAATTAATATAAATATTTATATACATATGACAGAATCACAATATTAAGTGGCAAAAGAAATTTTTTTCTAGCGATCTAATTACATACTTCGTCACTGATGGTATTTATTTCAAAATTTATATCCTGCTAAATATCTTATATAAGAGAAATTTTTTTCTCCCATATAAAACTAAAATTAATTATTTGAAAATCAAATAAAAAAAAGTTTACGCTTCGATCCGAAGGCATGAAGATTCTACGCCGAAGCTCTACCAACTTTGCCATTGTAAGACAAATGACATTGATAGTAGAAGCATTGGCTTGTTTCGTAATTCATCCGGTAAATTAAATGGTTGGAATGTAGTTTAGCCCAACCACCCTTGGCGACAGGAATTATTTGGCGGTATTGTGCCAAATGTGGCTACCCTAGTCCGATTTGCGGACTTAACGCTGAGCCAAAAAAAAAAAAAAATCGCCAAGTTTGGCAATTTTTGAAATAGCACCAAGTGGTTGGGCTAAGCTGCCTTTTCCCGAATTACATTTAATTAAATGAATTAATATTTGAAAAAATTGTATTAATATCAAGTGTCCTACACTACAAGTTTAAAAAAATTATTTGAACTTGAGTGGATGAATAAAAAGTATTTTGTTAACAATTGAAATTTTGAACAAGATATATAGAGAGAGTGTATGAACTGATAGTAGGAATTTAAAAAATGTGCAGTTTTTCGTGGTCTGACTATTACCATAAAAGTTTCCAAAACAATTGAAAATAGTTATCTAAACTAAAATAATTTGATTTTAATATCTTAAAAATTTAAAACCTTATAAACAAAATGCTGCAACTAAGAATAGGCTGTTGTTCTTGTTAAAAGTGAATGTTATGAAATAAGAGAGAGAAAGGGAAGAGAGAAATGTGATCCGCTTTAAATTAGTAATTTTTTCACTCATCTCAATGCCATTACTATCAAATATACAAAGCAATATAAAAACAAATGAGAGTCAATTAAATTATCCTTCAAATTCTCACGTTTGAAACGAACTTGATCAATCGAATGGTACAGACTGTTTTAACTTATTCAAAAGAAAAACATCTTGATTTCTTACAAATATTTCACCTAATCAGCATCAGTTTTTAGTAAAAACATCAATATCACTTTATAATGAAAGTCTGCAAATTATCAGAGTCATCAAGCCCTTATAAAGGAACGGCATATCCTGTTTCAAAAGAGCTGAGAGGAAAGTAAAACTGAGATTTCACTTTTTTTAAAAAAGGCGGCCGAAAAATACGAAAACTATCTTCCCAGACAAGGTTTATAAACGGAAATGACTGTTGAATTACGATTGCTTTAAGTGGGAATAATGCACTTCATTTCTTTTTCACCGCGGAAACTCCTTGAGGAGTAATGAAGATGAAATGAAATTTATATCTTTCTTTTTCCAGTGCAGATGGTTTTGAAGGAAAACTTAAAACTAACAGCTTACAGGCACTAATGATTCTGCTTATTTGGTTTTTTTTTTTTTTTTTTTTTTTTAGAAAACGTATCGTTTTATAATTAATTTCCCTTAATTTTATTGTTTTTTTGGTCGTGCTGTATTTAATTACCGTGATTCAAATTAAGCTTTTTTTTATCTTTAATTTCTTGGCATCTAATACGTTTTAATGCCTCTTTCAAAACGATAATTTTTAATATATCGATATGTTTAAAAAAGCTTTTCGATAGATGAATACTAAATGGAAATTCAACAACTTTACTTAATTTCATATAGGTCTAAAAAAGAAGAAAAAAAAATTGAATAACATATTGAAGAAAAAAAATTCTATACAATGTTCTACAAAGAACAGGTTTAGCCACCCAAGGTGCGCTTTTTTTGTAAATATTATTAAATTACTCAATTAAATATAAGAATTAAAGTAAACGATGAAATATCGAGAAATGGACAATAGTAAACTGTTCCGATATTAAAATTAAAGGAAATGATAAATTATTAAATTGAATATATTTAAGATAAATGTAATTAAAATTAAAGCAAACGATAAATTATTAAATTGAATATTATATCAGCAACGTGTAATTAAAATTGATGCAAACGCTAAATATTATTAAATTGAATATGTTTCATCTAAATGTCATTAAAATTGATGCAAATGATAAGAAATTGGAAAGTGATCTAGTACGCCAAAACGTTCCACCTTAAACAATAGCCCCTTGGGTGTTTGATATCTAAATTGCAATGGTTTTTGTTATTAGGGTAACTGAGTCGTTTTTACGGTGAAAATGCGCTTATTTTATGTTTGGTTGAAATTGTCCTCCTTTTTTGAAATTAATAGAAATGGGAGTCATATCTTAACATTGAGATAGCCATATATCTTAATAATGGGAGTCTTGTATCTTTTCACCTTAACATTGAGATATATGTATACTTATACTTCTATTTATGTAAAAAAAATCATATTTATATTCATACGTAATTAAGCTTGAACTATTAATAATCCATAGCTGCATTTGCATTTGTAAGTCGCATAGGTACATTTTAGATAAATCTTGCATAAATTCCACTGCATTAATATCTTTAAAAATTTAAAGAGAACTTATAAACATAACATTATATACACTGAATATGTTTATAACTTAAATTTAGATTAAATAAAGAATTTTCAAATTTATATTTTGCGAATCAAATTTCTCTTTAATTTTATATAAATATTATGCAATACTTACAATTTGTCTATAGAATTTTCACAAATAATACATCTATAGAATCAGTGAAATGACTTGTATTTTTAACAGCAAAATAAAAAATTACAAAATTTGATATATTTTAAGTTTTCTTTTGTCTTAAGAAAAATCTAAGCTTTTGATAAATTGAACTTTTGAACTTTACTTTATTATATATTAGATCTGAACTTTTAAAATAATTTAATTAAAAAAAATTAGTTAATATTTAAAAAAAATAAATTACGTATATTAGATAATATAAAGTGATACCAAGAAATTCTTCCCAAAATATGTAAGCTGTTAGATAAATCTTCGTAAGTTAATACTTTCGCTTTCAAATGATAAATTAAAATTTAATTGCAGTGAACAAATTTAAATACATAGATCTCATTTTTGTCTTAAGTTATAAATTTCTATTGTTTATGCAAAAATTAATTTTTTTAAAAAAATTCTCTTTATTACAACGTATACACGTTTACAAACTCTGAGTTATTTAAGAATGAGCATATTTTCGAAGGTCGAAAGTGGATGAAATTTAAATATAAAGTATGTTCACATTTTTTTTTTAAAAAAAATCATTTTTTTAAATCAGAAATAGTAGATAGAATTTTTTTTACTCATTTGTGAGGAATCGTAGATGTTATATATTCTTACAAAATGTTATTTTAACCAGTTAATAGTATTTGTAAACTTTCTTCTAATTTAATCACTAATATTAATTTTTTTTTTATTCACTTCCCGCAGTATCAAGTTCATTATAAGTCTCTAATTTCTTCCCTCTCATTTATAATCAAAATTTTATTCTTTCTCAAATAGAGACACGATAATCAAATAATTAATGTAAGGAATTTTGTGACTAGCGGATTACAATCCTGGTCATGTGTTCGAATCCAGATCCCACCAAAGACTGTAATAAGGAATAATAGATTTATTGCATATTGAAACAATTCGGGCTTAAAGTTTTCCAAAAGGCTTTGTATGGAAATTAGAACAGTAAGGTATTAACATATATGTTTGTGTGTATTTTGTGTGTATGTATTTTGTGTGTGTGTGTTTGTGGAGTGTGTGTCAACCTCGTATGCTAACAATAGTTAAAAATTTAAAAGAACATGTTGGTAATAGCAAACGAGAAGTAATTTGAATTAACTAATCTTTCATAAACATATTATTAATAAATTCCTTTTCTTATATTGACTTTGTAAACCTTTATAAAAAAAATTCGAAAGTGTTTAACGAAGCAAATTATAAACTTTCCTTAGCACTGTTCTTTTATATCACCGATATGAATAAATTCTTATGAATTTTAAAATTAGATTCGGAATTTTCCTTAATCATATGAAATATTTTAAACACATAATGCAATGAATAGATCTGAGTCACAAATTTACTTTTAAATTTAGAGAGAAGTTTACTTTCAAATAATACGTAAACAGTAATAATATTTTATTAAAATAAGGTACATGAAGAAGGTTCTCAATTTGAATTAATAAAAAATTCGATTATTTTATACTCATTTAATGAAATCAAGTGAATAAACTGTGGATGCAATGTCCTTCGTTCACTATAAACTTTGTTAAAAATTCTGCTGCAGATTAATTAAAAGCAATGTCTCAATAAAAAGCACAAAAAAATGCAATATTCAAGTGCAGTCACTCTTTCCCCTAGGAGGAAGAGAACTAACTACCCACACATTTTCTTAAATCATTGAAATGACGCGTGAGGAGTTAAAATGATTAACATCTGTCCTTAAAGGCTAGATAGCCTCAGCTGTAACGAATTAACGTAACTTTAATTTTACTCATCGCCAAAACAAACAACAGATTTTTTTCACCCTACTCGTTTGGGGTTTTTGCAAATTCTTAATTCTGAAGTCCATTCGCTAAATTCAAAGACTGAATGTAATAGAATGCTTTTTTTTATATCTGAGATCATGTGTTCTATGAATAAAAAACGTCGTACATTTACTTTTAAGGAGATAAGTTCTACTAGGATATTTTTAAAAAATAATGATATTACTGATAGAAAACCAATTCTCCTCGGCTGTGAACTTAAGAGCAAAGTATGAACAAAATCCCAAGTTGAAATGTTATTTAACTTTTAATTTAAATACAGTACTCTCTCGGCAATCAGGTCGATATCAGGCCAAAGCACCATCGGATTAACGAAAACAACGCATTATTGGAAAATTGCTAATAATAAAACATTTAAACAAGTTATGTTTTATTATTCCATAAAATTAAATACAATACGTGCAAATACAGTATCAAACCACCGAAATAACCAAAACTACATAAAATGTACTATTTTATATTGATAGTCTACATTATTCCATTGAAGAAGAAGGTACACAATAATTTTCTATTAACTGTCTGCTGTATATAAAAGGCCGGGTTATCGGTAAGGTCGTTCAAGGGAAGTACCGTGTTATAGAAGGATTACTGCTAGGACAAAGTACACCCGTCCTCAAAATTAAAGATAATTCGCACATTAAGTAGAATTTTTGAAAAACTGAAGGAGAAATTCAATGAAATTAGATATGAATATACATTTATAACGCAGAATGAAATGTATAATTCAAAAATCACTCCATGTACTCATGATTATAACTAAAGCTCATAGTCCAGAAATGTTCAAAACCCACATTGTGAAATCGAACCGAAAATGAGTCTAATATGGGGTAAGGTCCCTTCCCTTCTCTTAGCCAGGTGGCACAGTGTGACTGTATATTGGACAGAAAGTAATTGAGAAATCCCAGTGACAGTCGATCCCACGTTTGCATCAAGAAAATTTTCGGCTCCGGGGTAGTTCTCGAAGGGAGGTGGCGAGATGCAATTGCTCTCCCAAGAGCTCTCCAGATATGCTCTACAGGTTTAAATTCTGGAGATCTAGCTGGCCAATCCTTGAGGTGAATATCCTCACTTTCCAGGAAATCGTCGATCAACTGGACCCTATGTGGTCAAGTCTTGTCGTCCGTTAATAGGAACCCAAAACTAATTGCACCCCTTAAAAGTTGAACATAGGGTTCTAAGATCTCTTCTCTGTACCTCATAGCAGTCAGAGAGCCTTTGCCAAACACAAGCTGGGGTGTGCAGCCGTCCAACTTAATATCTATCCGAACCATAACACCCCCACCACAGTATTGATCCGTTTCCCTGACGAGGGAAGTATGGTATCGGGTTCCAGACTGTCTCAAGATATAGGTACGCCGAGAATTAATATCCGAGCTAAACTTCAACTCATCTGTAAAATGTACGGTGCTCCACTGGTCTAAGACACATGTTTCCTTCACTACGCTAAACTCGCTTTCTTATGTGCTGAAGTAAGCGGGACACAAACAACGGGTTTCCTGAAACTCAAGTTCCAATAGCATCATACAGATCACATCATAATTAGTACCTTTGGTTTAATAATTTTTTGTAAAAAC
>BMAW01120361.1:0-15778 GCA_019974015.1 Nephila pilipes
TATTCGACCTGTAATTGATGCATCTGCCAAGTTTCAAGGCTGTCCTTCTTTAAGTCATTGTTTGCGATGTGCAAATCTTAATGAACTGATTCCTGATATTTTGGCATGTTTTAAAGAGAAGAAATTTGGTGTCACTACTGACATTAGGAAGGCTTTTTTACAAATAAGTGCTTTTAAAGAAGACAAATTATCTGTTTTTGTTTTCTTTGGTGGAAAAATTTCGAAGAAAAGAAAATTAAAGTGTTTTGTCACTTAAGAGTGGTTTTTCGTGTTAAAAGTAGCCCTTTTCTACTTTCTTCAGTTATAGAACACCATATCGAAATAAGTAAATGTTTTGACTATGAATTTAAGGACAAACTAAAAGGGAGCTTCTATGTTGTTAATGTGGTTGCTAGTTTGGACGGTTATGATGATCTGAACACTTTTATATCCGATTCCACTGAGCTTATGCTACAAGGTGGTTTTACTCAGAGATTGGGAAAGTACTGGATACAAAACTGAACATGGTTGGGAAACTCCTGCTTTAGGGATTAAATGGAATCGCCAATTGGACTCTTTGCAAGTTAACATGGGCTGGATGACTGAATTATATATTGAAAATATAACGAAGAGAGTTATGTTTTCAGTAGCTCATAAAGTTTTTGACCTGATTGGATATCTCTCCAGTTATGCTTTGCCCCAAGTTAAAGTTGTAAAAGGCTTGGAAAATGTCCATAGGTTGGCTTACAGAAATTACTGGGGATCTGAGAATGGAATTCCTACAGTGGATTCAAGGTCTGAAAATCCTCGTAGATATTCATATTTCCAGATGGATAAATGTTACAGCACAAAATTTGAAGTGCTGCACAATTCATACATTTTGTGACACAAACAAAGAGGCTTATGCTGCTGTTATATTTTTGAGATTAGAAGAAGAAGGTTCTGTTAAACTGTCTCTTCTTGCAGTTAAATCTAGAATAGCTCCCTTAAAAGACAGTATAATTCCGCGTTTGGAACTTTTAGCTACTTTGGTAGGAGCTAGACTGACACATTCAGCTGTTGAAGTGTTACATTGGAAAGAAACAAAATGCTACTACTGGAGTTATTCGACTATAGTACTCGCCTGGATATCTGGAGAGGAAAATTGGTCAGTGTTTGTCCGAAATCGTGTACAAGAAATAAGAAAACTAACTTCTCCTTTAGAATGGAATAATGAAGCTGGAGAGCTCAATCCCGCAGACTTACCACCTAAAGGCTGTACTGCAACATTACTTTTGTCACTTAGATGGTGGGATGGACCACATTGGTTGACAGAACCCCTCGATTTTAGTCATCATGAGAATATTTATAGTGAAGACCTTGTTGAATAATACAAAATAGAAAAAGAAAAGTGAAATCTACAAAATCATTGGGTAATACTGAAAATATCCAGTTTAATAGAATATGCTCATTTTTCTCCAGTACCAACAAATAGTTCGTTTAATTGGTTGGATTTTACATTTTAAAAAGAATTGACTCTGCCGAAAAGAAGAAAGAATGATAGGAGAAATCACTTCTGAATTTCAAAAAGCAGAGTTGAAATTAATTACGATTCAAAAAGAATCTTTCAAAGGAGATAATGATAAAAAGTTTAAAAGTTTGGCTGTTTTTACAGATGAGAATAAATTCCTACATGTTAAGACACAAATTGTAAATAGAAGAGACAGAGAAGATTTTCGGAAACCAATACTTTTACTTTCAAATCACGAAGTAGTACAGAAGTCAGTAGAGTATTATCGTAAGAAAAATTTACACTGTAATCTTCAAATTTTGCAAAATTTATTAAGGGAAAAATTTTGAATGGGAGAAAAACAATCTGCAAGATATTATCAAAATGTATAACATGTAAAAGATTCTCTTCAAAAAGAATAGAAGTGTATTCTGATCCTTTGCCTGAAAATCGTGTTAAAGATGCTGCAGTTTTTCAAATAACAGGAGTTGATGCAGCAGGACCATTATTCCTCAAAGGAAATCAAAAGGCTTAGGTACTATTCTTCACCTGCACTGTTTACTGAGCTGTGCATCTTGGAACTTATTACCAATTTATCTACAGAAGCATTTTTAATGGGTTTCTGTAGGTTTATCAACAGGCATGGTAGATGCTCAACTATTTATTGTGACAATGGAACCAATTTTGTTGGCACTTCCAATTTACTCTATGCTCTAGATTGGAATAAAATTATTAGACATAGTGCTGTCAATGCCAGCAATTGGAAATTTTGCCCGCCGACTGTTGCTTGGTGGGGTGTTTGTGGGAATGACTGATTCAAATAATGAAGGACCTCTTAAAGAGGGTCTTAGGTCAAGCACAGTTACTTCATGAAGAAATGGAAAACATCCTTTGTGACCGTGAAGCATTGATAAATTCCTGACCACTTACTTTTTACATGTCTGAAAGCAAACATCTAGTGCCAATATCTCCTTTGTCATTTTTACAAGACATCAAAGAATGGAGAACCCCGGATATCAATGCTATATACCATAAAAGTCTAAATCAAAGAATAAAATACTGGCAAAATCTACAGAAGGACTTGCAGAACATATTTAGAAACTAATATTTGGGACTTCTCGTACAAAGAACAAGATGTCGAGACACTTGTGAACTTGCTGTAAGAGATATTGTGTTAGTTGGTGCTGACAATTGTAAAAGAATAAATTGGCCACTCAAACGTGTTATAGAAATAATTCCAGGGAAGGATGGAATCGTGTGACTTGTTAGAATACAGACTGCACATTCAAAATTACTTCATCCAATTTAAACGTACATATCCTTGAGAGATTTCAGCAGCTAGACTTTCTACCGCCAAGAAAAGTAAACCATACTGTTAGTATGGACTCTGATATCAAAGAAACTTTTTCAGAATGTCAAAGGAAAGTGAGAAGATCCAACAGAGAGATAAAAGTTCCTCAGAAATTGGATTTATAAAATACATTTGGGAACCATTTGTTTTCTACTATATTTTTTGTATTCTGAATTGTTTATATGTATACCCTTTATTATTTGAGATTG
The DNA here is from genome assembly GCA_019974015.1 of Nephila pilipes. NCBI lineage: Eukaryota > Metazoa > Arthropoda > Arachnida > Araneae > Nephilidae > Nephila > Nephila pilipes. The sequence goes on from BMAW01120361.1 coordinate 3,029, forward strand.
TATATGCATTTTGAATTTATTTATATTTATTGATATGTATTTATATTTATTGTTATGTATGTTGATCACTTGAATGATCAACAGGTGAGATGTTTGGTTTGCAGAATTTGGCAACATTGGTAAAAACAACTGCTGTATTTATGTTTTAGTTGTTTAAAGATCTGGCATCTTCACTTAAAAAGTTAGTTTTGAATGTAGATATTGAAGAATAATGTTCTAAAATAAATGTTGGAGTGCTGTTTCTTCTAAAAGAGCAGAGATTTCTTTGGCTGAAACTACTTTCTGTTGAGTTAAGGGCTCAGAGGTATGTTTATGTAATTCTCGGTAATTATTTTCCAAAACGTTTTACTTTTTAAAAGTGGAAAATGGAAGTTAAAAACCTGTAGAGATTTCAGTGAAGTCTTGGTTTGCCCACAGCAAATGTGGAGATTTGCTTGCTATGTGAACTCTTAAGCTGGTGAGCTGAACATCAGTAAAAGGGCTGTGATTGTTATTACAAGTGTGTCTTTGTTCCTGTTGTGTCGCTAACCTGTACAAGTGCTGTTTGTACTGTTAATCTGTCTGAGCTTTGCTACCTGTGTTTGTCTTGTCTTGAATATTTGTAAATAAAGTGTCATTTTCCATTATCCTCCATGTTGGACTGATTTCACTTGTTGGATGCAGATAGAAAAGATTTTTGTAACATTATTTATATTAAAACCTTCCAAATCTAAAAAATTTGTGCTCTTTTAATTAAAAATTTACTGTATACATGACTTATAAGTTTCTTTTAATTCTCAAATTTTTTTTATGCTCTAAAATAGTTTATTTCATATAGTGAATTATTTGCACAGGCATATGAAAAGGTATTTATTTAGTATCTATAATATACAGTTTGTTTCTACCTTTCTTTTCAGAATCGGCACTTGAAGTTCTTGCCAGTGCACGACCCACAAGAATACGAAAACCCAATCCAAAATATTCTGGAGATGAAATGGTGTTGTTTTCAAAAGAATAAGGTTTACAAAGTCCTTTGAGTTACAATTATAAATTTTATAATTATTTTATTTTTTGTAATGTAAATAAAATTCAGAAACCTTTCATATTAATAGACAAGATCAAAATTAAATTGGGTGTTAAAAAGGCTAATACTCAACTATTCAAAGCTTTGTTATACAAACATAAATCTGGAATTCACACTTATAAAATAAATGTGATTGTTAGAATCTTGCATTACTGTATAATTAAAGAATTGTGTAATAAAGCCTCATTTTTATAGTTTGTTCTGGAGTTTATTAGACTAGATTATAAATCAAACAGTATTTCTTGTTATTTTATATTTAAGATTTTTATTTGAATAAGAAATAAGTTAACATTCTTTTTGAATATTATATGTAAAGCAAAATAATGTATCAAACAAATAAATATATGATATGAATTTATATTTTGATTACATTTATTTGTGTATGAGAAAGCATTTATGCTCCTAATATTATGCTATTATTATTTATTTATGAGTTTTATGAAGGACAGATTCATTTTTGGAAACAGTTTTGCTTTTCTGAATAAAATAGTAAAATTTCTTTCAGAAGATATTGAACTTTCAAGTGAGTAAAATATTAGTTTTGAGGTTTTTAAGTTTTGTGTATATTCAGTAAATGGATTACTATTAATTCTGTGATTTAAGGTTTATTTCAAGCATTGTGGATAAATATATTCGTAAAATAAAATTTTTGAATTTAGTTGCTACTATGTGTAATGCTTTTTAACTCTTTTATCCTTATTTTGTCTCAGTTCATGCCATAAAAACTCCTTATATGAGTATGTATCTTATCTTTACATCAAATCTTATTTGACAATTTTTTTTCTTTACATAAAAGATTCTTGTTTATTTGGGTTATAAGATTAATAAATTATTGTATTTTTGGACCATAAGATGCCTTTTTTTACATGCAAAAATGGACTTGAAATTGGAGTGCACCTTATAGTTCGAATATATCATTAAATTTGCAGCGACTCTTTCCAACAACACCAGAAGTTAAAATGCCTTAATAACTAACCAGAATGAGACATCTTTTTCAGCCTGGTTGGTTAAGGCACAGCAAAAAGCAACCAGTAAACTTCTTTTTTCGTACCCACTGGTCCAGGGATAGAAACAACTCTGGCCCACCAAGATCAGACAACTCTCCCTCCATGGGATAGAAAAACATCCCCAATATTTCTTAGAAAATGTCCTACGCCAAAAATTCTTTCTTAAAAACTATCTCGTTAATGTTGGGTACAGAAGATAGGGTTGAAGAAGATTGATGATAAAAGGAGCAATATTCAACCAAAAAAATCATTTTTAAAATTGTAAAATATAGCTAATTTTCACGTATTAACTAGCATAAAAATGCAAGCAGGAAATTCAAAAATATGTGCTTTATCAAATTTTAAACAATTTCCTCAGACTCCTCAAATGTTTCACCATTTTTCTTTAAGGTTTTATTGAGCATATAGTTCAATGTACCAATTGTGAGAAAAATTATTTGAGAGTATCTAAGCTTTTCCTGTGAGACATATAGATTTCTATTTATTTTGTATGACATAAAATTCTAGATGTATATCTACAATAGTATATGAACAGGTATGATGCATTTTAAACTGCATTTACACCCATGTGATGACCAGATGAGAAAGAACAGTCTCATTGTAGCTCATTCATGTTGTAAGAGGCGACAAAAATGGATACCCAGTGTTTGAGGGTATAACTGGACACCCTGTACATGGGGATTATATCAAGAGACTAATCCTTCAAGTTGGGGGAGTTCAGAGGTTTGCCTCCTTCAGGTAAGTACGGGCATCATGACCCTAGATATCTTTTTCTTTCATATGGGGTTTACTGTCTTTGGTAAACATGGGTGATGCGCCCTGGGAAATCTTATATGTCATGATAACTGTAACTATGTATTTGATGTTGACTGTAGATTGTGACTTATATCATTGCTTGTGTTGTTTCTGTGTCGAGATGACGTTGATTGACTTCTGGTTAACAATAAATCTATAGTCTAAGTGAACTGTTTGGATATTATAATGCTATATGTTCCGAAGAACATATTAAAAGTCCAAAACACAAACATGGTGTCAGTAGTTTAATCGATTCAATCGGATTGAAAAGATATCCATGTTCATCATGAAAGCATTCCGGCCATCTGCTCTGCTGCAATTTTCCCTTGTAAATGTGAAAGATAAGTGGAGGAAATGGAGACAAGAGCTCGAGAATTATCTGCTCGCCATGGAGAAAGATGAACGAGCAGATAAAATCAAAATTGCTATCCTGTTGAATTTGTTAAGCAGTGAAGGACTAGAAATTTTCAATACATTCAAGTTCGAATCGCCAGAATCTAAAGCGAACTATTCAGAAGTTCTTCAAAAGTTTGAAGACTACTGCTCACCACGATAGTATGTTGTTTATGAGTGATATGAATTTTTTTAATGTGTACAATTGGAGGGCCAAACAATTGAGTCTTATGTTGCACATCTTAAGACTAGCATCCACGTACGAGTTTGCAGAGCAAGAAAATGGATTGATTCGAGATTGCATTGTCCTGGGAATTAAAGATAGTGGATTGCAAGAACGACTGCTTCGAGAAAATAATTTAAGCTTAGAAAAGGCGATTGAAATTGTCAGTGCAGCAGAAGTGAGCCGGGAACAAATCCGTAACATGAAGTACGAAACAGTGACAGTAGATTTTGTGAAGAAAAAGGGAAAACCGAAGAAGTCGTCTCAATATGAATGTAAAAAGTGTGGAAGGAAACACAAGCCTTGCGAGTGTCCAGCATTCGAAAAAATTTGTAACAAGAAAAATCATTTTGCTGCTAAATGTTTCCAGAATACAAAGAACATTCATGAAATAAACGTTCCTGATAATGATCTGGATGTTTACATAGATTCTGTTACTGTGAATGAAACTAAGTGTGAAATGATAAATTGTACTGACTATTGATAAGAATATAGAAATGGTAAGTGAAACAACATGGTATAAAAATATTACATTGGATGTAAATCATAAGTGCTTTGATGTTAACTAATTTTAAACTGGATACTGGTGCTGAAGTAAATATTTTGCCATTGTATATTTTGAATATGTTCAAAGTTAAACTAAAACTTGATGAAACTAATTTATCTTTAACAACATATGGTAATTTTAAATTAAAGCCAGATGGTTCTCTCATAATTAATTGCTCTACTAATGAACTTAAAAATGTTCCTTTGCCTTTCTGTGTGGTAAATGTAAAATGCAAACTAATATTAGGGTTAAAAGGTTGCAAAGAATTGATGTTATTGAATGTAGTATAATAAGTAAAAGTGAGTTAATTAAGCAATATAAAGATATATTTTAGGGGATAGGGGAATTTCCAAGTAAATCATATCACATTACTTTGAAAATTAATTCTGTACATGTAATTCGTCCTCCCAGACATGTTCCTCGGGCTTTGCAGCCTAAATTAAAAGGTACCTGAAATAATTTAGAAAAAGAAGGAATAGTGTCAAAAGTTAATAAGCCAACTGATTGGGTACAAAGTTTGGTTATTGTAGCAAAACCAAATGGAAATCTGAGATTATGTTTAGACCCTAGAGATCTTAACAAAGTTATAAAAAGATAGCATTATCAAATTCCTTGTACAGATGATATCATTAGTAGATTAGAGAGTAAGAAAATATTTTCTGTTGTAGATCTGAAAGATGGTTTATGGCACAGATGAAGTTAGCTCTGAAATTTGTACATTTAATACACCTTTCGGAAGGTACAAATCCAACAAATTGCCATTTGGAATAGTTTCTGCACCTGAAGTATTTCAGAAAAGAAATCAGAAGCTGTTTGGATATATTGAGAATGTTGAGATTTATTTTGATGACATTATTGTTGCAGAATATAATGAGGATTCGCATGATGCAATCATGTCTAAAGTTCTTGAAAGAGTTAGATCATTAAACATAAAGTTTAATCCAGATAAACTACAATATAGGGTGTCAGAGGTAAAATATGTTGGTCAAATTATATCTAAGTCAGGTATAAAACCTGATCCAGATCACATTAAAGCAATTGTTGCAATGCCAACACCAAAATCAAAAACTGAAGTTAGGAGATTATTGGGCATGGTGAATTTTCTTTCAAAATTTATACCCAATGTATCTAAAGTTACTGCCCCATTAAGAGAATCATTCATGAAAATGTAGAATTTAATTATCAAATCAAATAGCTAAATGTAGTTTGATGTGATGTGTTAGTATCCTTTAATAGCACAAGAGCCAGATGTGAATATGCTGCACCCCCGAACCATGTAAAGCAGTGATCTAGACGTTTGAAAAAGATGAAAATTCGTTGACAAGGAGAGTCGAAAATAGAAAAGGATCGATGTTTGTGTTTTGGACTTTTATTATGTTCTTCAGAATATATAGAATCATAATATCCAAACAGTTCACTAAGAATATAGATTTATTGTTAAACAGAAGTCAATCAACGTCATCTGGACACAGCAATGATATAACAGTCACAATCTACAGTCAAGTACACAGTTATAGTTAACATGAAATACACAATTACAGTTATCATGACATCCCCCTTTTTAAGTTATTAATCATACAATATAGTCATTTAAATAAGATAGTGGCTTACGAACACGATTACTTCTTTGGATGTTGCATTCCGATTCATTACAATGCTGCATATTTTGAGGATTTAAAATTATTTCTGAGTGAGTGAATGTAAAGTTTATTGGCGCAAGAGCCAGATATGGCTATGCTGCGCCAAACAAGATTGAACTGTGGTCTAGACGTGAAGTTGAAAAAAAAGGTAAAAATTGTTGACAAGAAGGAGGGTCGAAAATAGAGAAGGATCGCTAGGGTATCCCGAGAGTTCGTCACCCGTGTTTACCAAAGACAGTAAACCCCATGGGAAAGGAAAAGGTCACTCAGGTCTGTGAAGCCCGTACTTACCTGAAGTAGGTAAGCCCCTGAGGGCAAAATTATTTCTGAATCGGAATGAAAAGTACTTATATCATTGGGGCCTGTTTCTATATTAAAGGATGTTTCATTTTTTGATATGTTTTCTATTACGGCTTAAGATTTTGCCAGACTGATTTTTAACAAAATATGACAGAGGATGTAATTTGTGCTTTGAGACTATTTTAGCAGATTCCCAAGTTTTGTTTTTAAAATTTAATATTCTGACATTCTCTCCTTGCTTAAGCTCAGACAATGGGTGAGCAGTTATGTCATAATGTAACTTTAGAACGTTTTGCCTGTTAATCAACTTTTCTCGAATGTTATTAAATAATTCAGCATTTAATAATTTATTCGAGATTGGTAATTTAGTTTTTAATCTAGGATTAAACATTACTTGAGCCGGAGACATTACTTGATCAAGACATGAAATAGGGGTATTTCTGTAATCCTATCAAATAATCTCTTTTATCTTCCTTTGCCTTTCTCATAATGCTTTTTGCAGTTCCTACTGCTCTTTCAACCATTCCATTACTTGGGGAGTAGTGAGGACTAATGAATGCATAATTAAAATTCCACTCATTTGAAAAATTCTTGTAAATATAACTATTAAATGGTACATTATCAGAAATTACAGTACTTGGAACACCAAATCTAGAAAAAACTGTTTTAAGTTTAGTTATTACTTCATCTGCAAGTTCAGCAATTTCTATCCATTTTGAGTAATAGTCCATTACAACCAGATAATTTATGTTACCAAAGTCCATTATATCCACTCCTATCTTTTCAAAAGGTCTATTGGGAACTGTGTGAGGTTTTAATGACTCATTTCACATTTTTTTAATGTGAGGTTTTTATTAGCTTTTTTTAAACTTTTTTTCACATATTACTCACTCTGATACTACAGTTTCTATGTCTGAGTTCATCCCTGGCCAATACATAATTTCTATAGCTCTTTTCTTACATTTCTCAATCCCAAAATGAGTTTCATGAATTAGCTGTAACACATCTTTTCTCAAACTATAAGATGCAATTAGTTTCCCATTGCTAAATAACAATCCTTCTTGAATATATAGATTATTTTTAATTTTATAATATGTTTTTACACTATTGTACACTTTTGTAAGATTTAGTCCAGCCTTCTTTGATATATTTTACAACTGTTTCCAATTATGGATCTAATTTAGTTTCTTTTTTAAATTGCACTAGTCTCTTTTCACTCATGGGTAAATGTTTTGAAATAGTATGCACAATATTTAGCATTTCAGGATTATCCTTCACAGTTTCATGAACAGGAAATGCCCGTGATAAAGTATCAGCGAGAAACATTTGATTTCCTGGTACATAATTTATTTCAAAATCATTCTTTGCATTTTAGAAGATATTATATGCATAGATTTCTTAACAATTGACATTAAGGGCTTATGGTCGCTTTGTATAGCAACTTAACGTCCATATGCAAAATTATGGTATTTTTCAAATGAGAAAACAATTGGCTATAATTCTTTCTCAATCTGGGCATAATTCTTCTCACTGTTTGTTAAATTGAGTAAGACAAATGATACAGGTTGACCTTTTTGGATTAAACAGGATCCTAGCCCATCTTTTGAACTATCACATTGTATTACTATTTCGTCACTAGCACTAAAAACTTTTAAAATTGGAGCTTTAGTTAACACTTCTTTAATGTTTACTAAAGACGATTCTTGTTCTTTTCTCCAATTAAATTCTTGAACAGCCACCTCCAAATCATATACAGAGTGACACGCCGGCATCTGGCATTTCCGCTGGTCCCCACAAATGCTCTATAGGGGACACATCTGGGGAGCGGGCCTTGCCATGGAAGAGATTAAACATGATGTAGAAAATCTTGAGCTACGATAACTGTATGTGCTCGAGCATTATCTTGCTGAAAAATTGCCTCTAGAAGACTATTTAAGAAAGGTTCCACGTGGGGTCGAAGAATTTTATCAATATAACGCAGGCCCTTTGAGGTTCTGCGTACAACAATTAGAGAGGACCGACTTCTCCTTGAGCTAAGCTATGCACCTCACGCCAGACCAATGCAACTACAGTGAGGATATTGTGCAGCGTGACAGCACCGTTTCTCAAGGTCCCTCCACACCCGTACGCAGTCATCATCTGTCCTAAAACGAACCGGGATTCATCACTAAACACGTTATACCAATCTGGTTTCTGTTCGGTGCCCAAAGCCTTCCCGTTGGCGTGGTGTGGATATTAGGAGAGGGGGTGCCAGCTCGGTATCGTCCTCGTCACTTGATTGTAGTTCAAAATTACGAGGTCCGTCGCCAATAGCCCTCATGTTCCTTCTAGTGCATCATTAGTAAAAAACTAAACCAATCTGGTTTCCACGTCACTCTGGCTTGGCTCCATTGTAGACGGAGTCGCCGATGTTAAAAGGCAAAACACGAAAAGGGCGCTTGGATTACATATTCGCTTCCGCTTGGTGTCTGGAAATGGTTTGTGGAATAACTGTCAGTCGTACATTTGACTGAATAGTGGAACGAGCCACTGTGAAATCCAGGGACGTCTTTCTTTAGGCTCTGGGCCCTTATGAAAGAAATAGGTCCCACCTGCGACCCTTCAGTCTAATTTGGTGTATATACATGTACAGATCTATAAAAACAATCCACAGTAAAATGAGGTTTTATGTAAATATTCGTTTTCTACATTTTAAATTTGTAAAATCATTAATTAGTTCTTCAAAATTAATTGTTATTAATATTTCATTTTCAATACCCATCAAGCTTTAAATTATTCAAACGTGATTCAGTCATACGATTTCACAATTCATTTTTGACCAATTTGAGTTTTGAAAATGGACACTCGCGTTAGTAATCATCATTGATAAAGAAATTCACATTATTATTTCAATACTGGGGAACACCGTGAATAGTCTTTCATTTTACTTGAATAACATTTGACCGGTAATAACATATGACAATTAAAATTATTCTGATTATGATCTTATTGGGGCTGAGTAGAGAACGAGAAGAGGCACTCCTCAAAGGCGAGACCCGAGCCCATGCCTTAAGACGTCCCTGATGGGATTCACGAACGCTTGTCATGTGATCATCTCATCTTGACATCTTCCTAGTCATTGCAGACCCGGTTCTCCGTACGTGAGTACCAACTCGTGTCTACTGCTCCTGACATGTTCTAGTGACCGCGGTATCCTAGTATTCATGGTTACGGCCAGCTGTTTTCGTTTGTCGTGGATTCGAGTCTTGATGCCATTAAAAACTGCCGAACAGCCAGGGCAGATGCATGTTAAATCTATCGAGGCTCAAAGTTCTCCCGTTGACGTGGTATGGAAGCGAGATGGGGTTCCAGCTCAGGTGTAGTCCTCGTAATTTGACCGATGATCAAAAATACGAGGCCCATCGCCAATAACTCTCGTGTTGCTTCTAGTGCGACGTTAATAAACCAATCAATCAACCCAACATATTCTGACGGCACATTCTGAACTATAAACCAAGTGAACAACAAGGCGTGTCAACCAGCTTGAGGTTTTTATAGCTAATTATGATCATGTCCCTCTCAAGTTCCTTTTACAGTGCGAAATATCTTCTCGCACGTCTACTTGACATTATTTGCTTAAGTCTTCCTAGCTTCAGAATGTGATCGTAACGCTTATGAATCTTTAACTATGTGCAATTTTTTATAGGATCCCTTTCCTGATTGCAGCACCATTGCAGGATGTGTGTTCATGCGCATTGATACCAAACTTGGATTGTTTTCATAACGAAAATCATTCAATCAATAATTTGGTGTTATTGATACGATAAGTGATTTCTTACCATAATCGCCATACATATGTGTATGTGTGGAAGTTGGCATCGGTATGTTGTAAAAAACCACATTCGTTTTAGGAGGGAAAATAGTTCATTAAATGACGAAAAATTAAATGAAAAAGACGGGCACACATTTCTGTATGCATGCTTACACCTACAGATCTAACCTACTAATCTGCGTTAAAGGTGGCGTTGCTGTAGCACAGTGGGATGATATATATATATATATATATCCAGTTAGGAGAACGATGGAATTAGAAGTCTTTATTGAATGCACGGGGTTTCCTATATAGGGAGAACACTGGGATAACGTATTACAATACTTGGTAACAGTCAAATGAACCCCGACTGTTGACGTTGAAATTCAATGGGCGCCCGGAGCGCTCCACCAGCCCAAATCTGGCATTTAAATGATACATTGGGAGGATGGATTTTTCATGTTGAAGATGTGCTTCCTAGCTTGAAGTGTCCACAGTATCTTGATATTCTATTGGAGGGTCTTTGAAAAATAGTATAATGAAGTTGAAAAAAGTATGGCGTCATCTGTTGGAAGTGGGAGGAACTTCAGTGGAAATGAAGAACCGAGAGTCGAAGCTGGTCTGAGAGATAGAAGAAGAGATCTTGCTTTTGGATTGGTTGACTGGTGAGTAGATGCGATGCTGCTATTGGCTGCCAGCGATTGCTTGTAAGTTACTCAGCAGCAATCGAATAAGGTAATTGTGTACTAGCCTGGGATAGCATTTTACACATGTGTGATCTGGATCTTAAAAATATAAAAAAAAAAAAAAAGAACAAGCAGTTTACAAGGCACTAGGGTGCCTGTTTTGAAATAGTGCAAAAGAAGGAGTGTAGAAATAATAAAAAAAGTAGTAACGAAATAAAAATGTTTTTTTTTTTTTTTTTTTTTTTTTTACTTTTTCCCAAATAAAAAGGGGGAGTAAATTTTTTTTTTTTCAAGTTAAAAATTTATTTTGTTTGTTTGTTTTGTGTTTTTTTTTTTTTTTTTTGTGATTTCAATCTCCTTTTTTTGCAGGTGACAGTGACCTTTATAGACAGTCTGCCAAAAGAAAAACGAAGATTTCAATCGATTTTTATAATAGGTTTTGATTTAAATAATAATAATAAATGAATATAATTTAAAAATATGATGTGAAGAGAGTTTAAAGAAAGAGAAATGAAAGCGATAGGACTCTGGTAGAGGCGTCACGGCTCAGAGGAAGTTTGCTTTTCAAACGAATCGCGCTTACAACGAAGACGAAGTTGGTGGTGAAACCGAAGTTTCCAATTGGTCGAGAGTCGTCGTTCGGTGAAGTGGGTCGATCTGACCTACTCCCGAAGGGATGGGAGAGGGGAGTGTGGTGTAAGGGAGGATTGGCTGGTAGCCAATCAGGATGTTAGAAGGAGATGGAACGGAGTGAAGTAGGATGATGGAAAGGAATGATTTAAGTCTAATTCAGAGTAATTGTAAGATAATTTTACGGCGGATAAAGACTGAAATAATTGTTACATGATTCATAGGGGAAGGGGTGGAAACCGTTGTTATGAGTGAATATTTTCTGAGCTTGAATAAGGGAATTTGGGTGATCATGTATGGTGCGGTAGAAACGACGCGCGAGGTAGTTGATATGTTTTTTAATGAGGGGGATATGGAGGTCTTTGTGAATTACGCTATTGCGAACGAACCAGGGGGCATTTACAATTATTCGGAGTATCTTATTTTGAAGAATTTGGAGGTGTTTGAGATGACTTTTAGCGGCATGTCCCCAAACGGAACATGCATACAATATGACAGGTCTGATGACTTGTTTGTATAATAAAATTTTGTTTTTGAGTGAAAGATTTGAGTGTTGACCAATTAGTGGAAGGCAGTTGTATAATTTATTCCAACATTTTTCTTTTATGGAGAGTATGTGTTTTTTGAACGTAAGTTTTTTGTCTAAGGTGACGCCAAGGTATTTGACGTCACAACTCCATTCAATATCGTTTTGGAATAATTTTAATTTTTTGGAGGGTGCTGGGGCTGTTCCTTTGCGGAAGACAATGGCTTTAGTTTTATTGGTGTTTACTGCAATTCTCCACAGAGTGAACCAGTGTTGTATTTTGTTTAAGTGTACTTGTAGGTTTTTTCTGGCTGTGTTTTGGTTATGGGATTGGACGAGGATGGCAGCGTCGTCCGCGAATAAACAAAGGCTGGTAAGTTTAAATTGGGGGAAGTCATAGGTATGGATAGAATACAAACGGACTTAAAACCGAGCCCTGAGGCGATCCGGCAGCTATTTTACCTGTAAAAGATAAAACCCTATTCATTTTGACTTGAAAAGTTCGATTTTTTAAAAATGAGTGAATTAGCTTTGTTATGTATGAAGGAAATTGTAATTGAATAAATTTGTAGATAAGGCCATCGTGCCAAAGACGATCAAAGGCCTTTTGAATGTCTAGGAAAATACCTAAAGTAATTTGCTTATGGTTGTAGCCTTCATTAATGATGTTGACTACACGAAGCAGTTGGTGTGCTGTACTGTGTTTATGTCTGAAACCGAATTGGGCATCAGGCAAAATGTTACGCTGCTCAAGGAATTCTTGTATTCTGGTCAAAAGTATTTTTTCAAAAATTTTAGAAATGGTATTGAGGAGACTGATGGGGCGGTAGTTATTAGGCAGGCTGTGGTTTTGACCTGGTTTGGGGAAAAGAATGATTATAGCATATTTCCATTGATCAGGGAAATATGCGTTTAAAAGACATTTATTAAAAATTTTTGTTAAATGAGTAATACAGTGAATGGGGAGAGATTTAAATGCCTTGTTGTGTATACCATCCTGTCCAGGGGCTTTTCTGTTACGTAGTTTCTTAATGATACCAATGACCTCGCGGGGGGAGGTGAGAGGGGGTGAGAAGGGAATGTTTGAGATATCGGAGATGTTGTCGTGGACTATTTCTTCGACATGCTCAATGTGTTCATCGTCATATGG
>BMAW01120361.1:24088-59579 GCA_019974015.1 Nephila pilipes
CTAGAGCTTTGTCTATTGATTTCTGGAACGTACTCCCAGCATTTTTCATTCCAAATGGTAACACGTTCCAATGGTAATGACCAGAATGCGTCACAAATGCTGTATAATGTTTGGATTTTTCCTTCATTGGGATTTGCCAATATCCCTTAGTGAGGTCGATTACCGTAATAAATGTTGCTTGTCCTACCTCAAATAGAAGATCTTTAGCTATTTTCATGGGGTAAACATCTGGAATTGCAAAACTATTTAATAATCTGAAATCAATGCATAGCCTAACGCTTCCATCCTTCTTAGCGACACAAACTACAGGATGAGCCCATTCACTGTCACTTGGCTCAATGAGGCCCATATCTAATAACTCCTTAATCTGTCGATCTACTTCCTTTTGTAAAGTAATGGGGACTCTATACGGTTTTAGTCTCTTCGGCGAACAGTTCTCTGAAACCTTGACAGTGTCCTTCAACCTTGGCATGTCCGGGTTTGGAACTGAAAATGTCCGAAAATTTCCGGAGGATATCAAAAAGTTCTTGGATTTGTACAACAGTCAAATTAGTATTTTCCATATTTTCCAGGTGTTTTCGGATATCTTTAACAGCTTTATTCATCTTGTCAGCAGGCGCATAGTGAATAGTCCCAAAATCTTCATCTTGTTCGAAAACCATACCAACATGATTTATCCTTTGGATATAAGGTCGGAGCTTGTTTATGTGAAGTTCCTTGATACTTCCATCTTCCATTTCGACTTTCGCAGAGTATGGTCTCGTAATTTGTATAACTGTGGCAGGTCCAATCCAAGTATTTAAAAGTTTATGAGAAGATGAAGGTAATAGTACTAAAACCTTTTCGCCAACAACAAAAGATTTTTCTTTTGATCGAAGATTATAATTAGAAGCATATCGTTCTTGAGACTTCACTGCATTCTCAGATGCAATTTCGAGAGCTTTCTTTAGGTTTTCAGTTAAATCTTGTAAATAATCTACAATTGGACGAGATGCGGTGGTCGGAATACTCCGCTTGCCTGTCCAGACTTCCCTTAACAAAGATAAAGGACCCGGTGGTAACCGTCCATAAACCAATTGGAATGGTGACAACCCAGTAGTGCTATGTGGTACTTCCCTATATGCGAATAAAAGATAAGGGAGATGTAAATCCCAATCTCTATCATATTCTTGAATATTCTTATTCATCATTTCCTTTAGAGTCCGGTTCCAACGTTCGACAGCACCCATACTCTCATGATGTCCTGGAGTGGAAAAACGCGGAGATATGCCTAGAAGATTTTCAAACGCTTGAGTGAGCTTCGATGTAAAATTTGTACCTTGATCGGTACAGATCATTTTAGGAAATCCAGTCAGAGTAAATATTTTCATTAATACGTTGCATGTGGTTTTAGCACTAATTTCTCTTACTGGTATGGCTTCTGCCCATCTAGTACACAAATCTACTGCACATATTACAAAACGGTGTTTTCTTCCTGATGGAGGCTCTAATGGCCCTATGCAGTCTACACTCCATACTTCAAATGGAGTTTCGGGTCTAACAATAGGTTGTATAGGGATCCTATCCTTATATGTAGCCACTTTTTTCAACTGACACTCTTTGCAACTTCCACAATACCTTTTTACGTCTTGCTTGATTGTAGGCCAGTAAAATGAGTATTTAATCCGCTGGATAGTCTTCTTCTCTCCAAGATGACCAGCTAGTGGGATTTCATGTGCCATTTTTAACACAATTTTCCTCTTTTCTATTGGTAATACGACTTGTTTAATATTTTCACCACAGATATAATCATTATGCAATAAAATTCCGTGGTCTATAAAACAGGAATTTGTTCTTTTTTCTGCCCATTCAAAACACTTATTAAGTGTTTCATCATTCTTCTGGATGTTGCAGAATTCTAAGTCTGTCTCTTCAACTACATGATCATTTTTATCGTTTTGCAGAGAATCCGTCTTGCTCACTGCTAACACTGTACTGGTTATTTTCGGAAACAATCCCTTGTCATCACTATCTCTCGATATTTCATTATTCAGTACTGTTAATTCTGAATCCGACATCTCCAAACAATAGTTACTCCCATGGAGTACGATATTCTCCTTGAGCATAGTGTATGCTGAAAAACTTAGTAGTAAATCGTTGGTAAGTCTCCTTGAAACGGCACATGTGACTGGAACATCCCCATGTAAATTATCATTAATTTTCATTTCGAAGATTCTGAGAGGTGTTGTTTCACTTTCACCAAAAGCCGAATTTATTTCTATTTTGCCTTCTCCTTCATAAGGCATATCGGCCACCAAATCTTCACGTACTACAGATATTTGTGCACCTGTGTCTACGATACCATTCAGGATTGTCCTTCCACATTTGATTTCGACGATTTTTAAATCATCCACACCCTCATAGATGTCCACTGGTTTGGAAACTGGAATAGAAATTTTAGCTGTCAACACTTCTGATTTATCTTCTTTTATCGTAGTTGACTTTTGTATTAGGTAACTTTGTGCGGTAACAGGAATATTTCTCGTCTGAAGATTTCTCATGCAAAATCTTGAGGCGTGACCTTCTTTTCCACAATTAAAACAAGTTAATTTGCTTTTAGATTTGTATAAATCCTCATTTCGGTGTCTTGGAGTCCATTTGGGTGTACGTTGAGGTGATGGAAATGGTTTATTCTTAAATTTCCGTTCTGGAGGTGGAATACGAGGACGAAATTTTTCATCAATCTTGCCCTTGGGACCTGTTCCCAATGAATTCCTTGCTGTACTACGTATGCTGTCATATTCATCTAATCTGTCTGCTAACTTAGACGGGGAAGTGAATTTTGCCCATTCATCTAAGAAACGTTCTCGTATTTCAGGCGATACCTTTTTCTTGAGCTGGTCTGTAATCATTAGGTTCCTTAATCCTTCAAAATCTGTGATATCTAGACCTCCAATCCATTCTTCAAAATAATTTGTTATTTCATAACAGAAATCCCTCCAAGATTTCTCAGCCATCTTTTGATGCAGTACGAACTTTTTCCTGAAGCTTTCAGGATTCAGTTTAAATCTCTTTAGCAAAATTGTTTTAATATACTCGTAATCTTCAAATTTCTCTTCCGATTCTCTACTAATTAACTGAACGATTTCGGATGGTAATAACGTCAAAAGACACGATATCCAATCCTTAACATCTATGTTGGCTCTCTTGGCCTGTCTTTCGAACAGAGATAAGTAAATCGTAACATCGTTGTCACGCACATTAAATTTAGGCATAAGTTTAATTAGTTCTGAACAATGTTGCTCATTGTTATTCGGAACTGTAGGAAAGCTTGATTGATTCTTAGATTCAATTTCGAGTTTTCTCAGTTCAAACTCCATTTGTTCTCTTATCTGCTGGGCTTCCAACTGTTTCTGCTGAGCTTCAAATTCTCTTTGTTTCTGCTGAGCTTCCAACTCCATTTGATTGTTCTTATTTTCCTCGAGTCTGGTATTAATGATCATCTCTAATGTTCCCTTTACAAATTCTTCATCATGAAATTCACTTTCCATAATAATTTTCTTTAGATCTATTATCTTCATTTCGGGAGTTGGATTTTCCCCCATTTCTTCAGCCAAATTACGTAAATCTTCTTTTCTACCCTTAGTTAAAAATGCCATGGTACTCGGTGTTTAGGAACCCCTTTTTTTATAATATATATAGATATATAAATGGATAGAAAGAGAAATACAACTCTTAAAAGTAATTGGGATTTTCTAATAATTTGTTTGGAAAAATACAATATATCTCTGACAATAGATATATATGGGTTAAATCTAATAATACATTTCTAAAATATAATATACATTAATGGATACCAATAACCAGATTCTTTCTCTTAATACTAACTATGTCAGTCCTTGAGAAACAGTAATTAACAAAATATTCAAATAACTAGATAATAAATCTCTAATAACCCTCAATGTGTAATCAATGAGCACTATACGTAAACAAACTGATCAAATTAATAAGCTACTATACTCCATTCACAGAAGCATAAATCAGATCGTTCAAAAAAAATGACAGATTTAAGAACAAACACTAAACAAGTTTTGTGTTCGCAAAGCTGTGAATAATCATTAAATATAAAAACTTTCGATGCAATTATTTTTTTTTTCACAACTCAATTTTGTAAAATTTCATATAATGAATATGTTAAATATCACAATAAAAAAAAATGTTCTTTTACCAGAATACAATCTACAAAAAAAAAAAAAAAAAATCAAACTTATTCATTCTATTCTATTTTTCAACATTAAATATCTCATCAAAAACGTACTTGCACAATCCTAACGCTTAGAATATCTGTTAAGAATAAAAATCAAGGGCATAGCCATACAATAAAATAACATCAAATAAAACCCACAATTCTGTCAGAACTGCACTATTTAATACACGCATAAATAATGATACGATTTACATAGAATAGGGGGGGGGGGGGTATCACAAAAAAAAATAAGAATGGTACTTATTGGAAAAAAAACGTTAGAAATAAATTGGCATGGTGCCAAAACAGAATATGTTCATAAGAATACACTGACATAAAATTTATAGATACAAATTTTCTTTTTGAATTAAATAAATGCAATTACAAACCAAAATACATTGAATCAAATTGAATCGAATGTATTAACAATTACAAATATGCAGGTTGCATGTGTGTGAGTTTTTTAAGCCTATCTTAACTATCTGGGACGCAAATTCTAAATCCAGGAAAACAAATATATATATTTTTTCTTTCCGGAAAAAACAGATATGTATAAACCAGCAAAAATAACACTCGGAATACTGACGTATTCTTTTTTTTTTTCTCTGGTGAGAAATTTATTCTATTTTTCCTGGCGGAAAATTCTCTTTTCTCTGACGAGATATATAATACTACGTTCTGGGATGGAACAAACTTTGATAATTGCAATTACTAACCAAAATACATTGAATCAAATTAAATCGAATGTATTATCAATTACAAATATGTAGTTAGCACGTGTGTTTCATTAAGCCTACTCTGATTATCTGGGACGAAAATTCTAAATCCAGGAAAACAACTATATATTTTCTTTTTGGGAAAAACAAATATGTATAAAACAGCAAAATAACACTTGGAATACTGACTTTTTTTTTCTCTGCTGAGAAATTTATTCTATTTTTCCTGGCGGAAAATTCTCTTTTCTCTGACATACAACAATTTTACAAAACTATTTTTTCCATATTTTCTTAACTTCCGTTTATAAGCTATATACAAAGAAATAAGACATCTTGAGTTTATACAACCATGGTTGTGAAATTAGCTACGTTTCCGAACACAGTCCCTCTCAGTCTGAAATGTTACCATTTCTTTAATATTAACACCAATTTAATCAACACTATATGCAATACAGTAACAATACACTATAATCATATTTTGGAAACATACGGTATACAACTTATTCATGACTTAGTCTTAGATTTTCAGGTGCATGGTATTTTCGTAATTTTGAAACAAGCACTTTTTCTGAATTCTCTTTAGTATGAGCATTTGTTTTATTTATTTCGTAATTGACGCCAAAAATTTTGGATATTTAAAATCTTCATAAATAACCAAATCAGTAGGACTATACATCAACAAATCTAGCATCATAATGTATTTTATTTCTTTCATGATATAGTTTTTTCTCAACTGCTATTTTTCTAGATTCTTTAACTGGATGATAAATATTTTCCTCTAAAGGATTTTGAAAGGGTTGTGTGCCATACATTAAGTATGCTGCTGGGAATTCAATTACCGAGTGAGGTGTTAAGTTATATTCTTGAGTTACTTCTTTTAACAATTTGGGCCATTGGACCTTTTTAAAAGATTCATTAACTTTACATCTTAAACGTGTGACTATTGTCTGACCCAATCTCTCAACCTTACCATTAGTCTCTGGTCTATGAGACGTAGTTAATAATTGCTTAATGTTATTGTGTTTAAGATATTTTTTTTAAATGAGAAGATATGAAAGCAGCATTTCTATCACTTAGAATACTTTAAGGTACTTGAATATGAAAAATTTGCGTTAGAAAACTAGAGTAGGTTTCTGTAGCAATTGATTTTGATGCCCAGATATATCTAGTATGATGATCAATAAGTAAGGTTAAATATTTCTTAGTTGAATTGTAATAGCTAAGACCATCTACATTATCTATCGCAATTAAGTGGAATGGCTCATCAACAGGAGGTATGGCTTGTAAGAGACCAAATTTTTTTTTTGTCGAGATTTTTTATTAACCTGACATGCGTGGCAATGTTTGGTATAATTAGTAATGTCCTCAGTTATATTTTGCCAATAGTATACTGGGGTGATTAAATTAATTGTCTTTTGAATTCCTGGATGACCAAATTTTTCATGAGCACTTTTAAGTAATTTGCATCTTAAAGAATGGGGAACTGCTATTTTAGTAAAATTTTTCTTACGGATACACAAAACAGTATTAATTTCGATAAAGTTTCCTATTAAATTGTCCCTTTTCTGAGCCTCTTTTATTTCTTCCAACTGCAAAAGATGAGACACGTGATTATCTAATTTTGTTACACCACCTTCACTTTCTGTGTTTTTCTCTGTTATATCTCTAGAGAGCATATCTGCTTCGAAGTCTGTGGTACCTTTTGTATATTTGAATTTGTATTCATACATACTCAATTGTAAGTACCAGCGGAACAATCTTTCTTTTAAGTTTTTGAGCCAGACTAAGGCCGCATGGACCTTATGTATGGTAAATTTTTGTCCAAAAAGATAATGATGGAATTTATTTAAAGAATTTACAATAGCAAGACACTCCAGCTCCGTAAAACCATAATTGTTTTCATAATCCTTTAATGATCGTGAATGGAATGATACTGGGTGTAAATCAACACTGCTATCTGGTTGTTTCAAAACCGCTCCCAACCCAGTTAAACTTGCATCTACAAAAAGGTAACATTCACTTTTTGGCTTAAAAATTTTCAATATGGGTTTACAAATCAAAACTTGTTTTAAAAGTTCAAAAGCTTCTTGGAATTCATTTGCCCACTTCCAAGTTATTTCTTTCTTTAGGTATTGGTTCAAAGGATATCTAATCATGGTATATTTATCTATAAATCTACGATATGCGTTAATAGAACCTAGAAATATCTGTAAAGATTTAACATCAGTCGGTGGTTTTAAATTTTTTATTACCTCAATATCGTTGTTATGTGGAGGGACAATAGAATTAGAAATTTCGTATCCTAAAAATTGAATTTTAGTTTGCAAAAAGGTACACTTAGATGATTTTAATTTTATATTTTCTAGCTTGCAAATGTTAAAAATTTGTTTAATAGGTTCTAAATGATCTGTGTAATTTTCAGAAAATATTATGATGTCATCAAAATAATTAGCCGCAAACTTAATTTTATGTTTAGTGAATATTCGGCTTATAGTTCTTAGAAAAATACTGGGCGCATTGCGCCAACCGAATGGTAATTTTAGCCATTCATAAAATCCACTATTAGTAACAAAAACGAGCTTCCCAGTATCGTCTGGATGTATTGGTATGTGCCAATATCCCAAAGCCATGTCTAATTTTGAAAAATAATTACTTTGAGCTAATTTGTCTATAAGAGTTTCAATTAAAGATAGGGGTTCAGCAACCGATTTAGTAATTTGGTTTAGTTTTCTAAAATCAATACACAATCTGCTTTTTTTATTTTCATCCTTTTTATAAACAAGTGTTACTGGTGCAGAATATAGAGATGAACTCTCTTTAATGATCTTAGCCCTTAATAATTCATTAATTTGACTATCTATTTCTTCCTGTTGTTTCGGTGACGTTTTTTATGCGCGTAATGATATTGGTAACTCTGATGTTAGCCTCATTCTTTGTGGTTCAATTCTTATAGTTCCAACATCATATTTATCTTTAGCAAACACATTGTCGTATCTTTGCAAAATTTCCTTTAATTCAAAATTTTCTTCACTGTCTTTTGTTTCCGATTTACCTTCGATTTCAATGTGACAATGTGTGCATCCTTTATCAGAATCCGTCTCGGATATATTCGAAAATTTCTGGACATTATTTTTATTTTTACTCTTTTTTCCTCGTCCTATTTTTTGCTACAATTATTTTATCTTTATTTATCTTTTCTTTTCATTTTGTCTCAGCGAAATTTCTTTTTTTAACTTCTGTTCTAGTATTATCATTATTTATTTCAACTTCAGAAATACCTTCCTTGACACTATTTTCAGGGTCGATATGCAAAGACAAATCGCTGCCTTCAGAACTGGAGAAGTTAATCAAGTTTATCCCCTTCTGCGCAACAACTTGTTTCACACAATCAGTTACCAACTGAAACTCAATACAACTCTTTAACCCCAAGAGAGCGTAGGGTAAATCAGTGTCAAGTATGAAAAACCGTACCGATCTAACCAGATAACCAACTTTAAGGTCTAAAGAGCATGTTTTGTTTTGTTTAGTTTTAGCATTCCTTTAGTTTGTTTAACATTCACTACTTTACACTCCTCAATCGAAATATTTAGATTCTTAACAATTGCAGAAGGAATAATATTAATAGAAGAACCCTTATCGATGTTCAGCAATATATTATTGAATGAACTCGAGTTATCTTTAAAACTCCTTCCATTATTTTGTTCTACCGTTTTACTTTTTACATATCCAAATACAAGTAATTGTCATTGTTTTGGTTGTGGTTGAGGGGTTGTTTCAGCTCTAGATGGTTTATTCACGCACAAATATCCCTCATGAAAAGCATTCATGATTTCTAACTGCGCACAAAATTTACAGGGGTTGAAGGGTAAATTTTGTACCGCATGTGTCTTGGGGCTTTTGAGGCCTTAGTGTAATTAATATTTTTAGATTTTAGTTTATTAATTTTAACCTTACATTCGTAAGCCTTGTGGATCAGTTGTTGGCAGCTGTAAAAATGAATTTGAGACTGTTTTCCTACCTCGATATTAGCAGTAGGTACACGATTAAAAGATTCTGACTGTTTCATTTCTCTTTTAAAGGTTTCATACACTATTCAAACCTAGTTTTAAATGCTACCATAGAAGTGCACTTAAATAACATTGTTTTGTTTTGAATTGTTTATTCCTTTAATAACATAACTTATTAAAGCTTGTTCGTCAATGTCACTTTGCCGAGAAATTTCTATTATTGAGTAAAAATACTCCAAAGGGGATCCGTTACTTTTCCTTTTACGTTTTTGTAACGGTTCATGAAACTCAGCAGAATCGAAAGATATTTTAAACTCGTCAATTAACATTTATTTTAATTGTTTCCATGAGTTAATACTGGATTCACTCTTAATCACTAATAATGCCTTTCCCCTAAACATCGTTTTCCATAAATAAATTTATGAACTTCAGACAACGAGAATAACTCCGCTTGAGCTTCAAAATTTTCAATCCAATTTAAAACATTTTCATGTCTTTCACCCTTAAAAGGAGTTATTATGCTCTCGATGTCGTTAAAAACTCACAGTTATTTTTTGCTCATATTTGGTATTTACACTATTAACACTGCTATCTATTTCAAAAACATTATCAACACAGATTTTATTTTCGTATTGCATTGATTTATCGCATTTCCTCAATTCATTTGTTTCTTCTTCTGATATATCATCAGTCGTTAAGGAATTTTTAAGTATTTCAAAATTGCACAGACAAGTTATATTTTTCACTATTTCAGATTTCGTCCCTTCACCTGCGATGCTTAGAACATCACAAATTTTAATTAATTCATTTAAAAGGAACTTATCTACTATTTCTTTTATTATCTCTAAGAATTCACTACCTCCGATTTTAAAATTAAATCCTTCGAAATTCAAAACTCTATTACGATTTAATTGCGCATTTTCATTTTTAAAAATTAATCTATCTAACAACTTAATCGTTGAGGATTTGCTTTCTTTCAGCGCAACATGAATTATTCCAATATCACTCAAATACATTTTTGATAAATTAAAATCAAATATTATCAATGTTATTTCAATGAAGATACCAAATTTTAATTAAACCACAAATTTAAACCAAATTACTTATTGACATTACAATTTTGAATTTTTCTTTTAAATCGTATAAAACATCAAATTTAATAAACAAGTTAACTTCAAATTTTAAAATAGTCTTTCTAGATGTCTCCACAAGTTTCATCGTTTAAAAATGAAACAAAATTTCATCAAATCCACGAAAGAAAAAAAAAAATTAATTCAGAAACACTAATGATAAAAAGTTATCAAAAAACAAAAGCCTACTGAAGAGGAGAACAAAAAACAATGAGCCGATTCCTTGTATTTCATTAATTCTTTCCAATATCAGAAGACTTGTAAAAAAACCAGCGTCCATAATCACGGACCGGTAAACAGACGAGAAGATCAGATATGATGACCTTGAATTGCAGTAGGGTCCACCATTTTGTACTTCTATGATGAATCTCTATGCTTCTTGCCTCAATTTTGCTGATTAAATTACAAGTATCTCAACTTCTTAACATTAGGGGGGGGTTATACTTTCCGCCCGGTATTAATGAGTAAACATGCATCAGGGTCGTTAGCTATCTTTCGATGCAAAAAGCTCTTATCATCTATTTCATATCTCTTAGGTCGTTAAATTTTTCCGTCATATTTAAGCAATCGTTTTATGCCAGTAACTCACTTTGCGCTTCCAGTGTTCGTTAAAATACTACCGGCTTGACATATTTCAGCGACCCAGTAACGAGAACAATGGAATTAGAAATCTTTATTGAATGCACGGAGTTTCCTATATAGGGAGAACACTGGGATAACGTATTACAATGCTTGGTAACAGGCAAATGAACCCCGACTTAGAGGGACGACGATATTTAAATAGGGAAAGTCAGAAGAGGTAGCGAATAGGCAAATTCCCCCAATGCCATGATTTATGGGGTTTTCCAGAACTCTAACTGGTTCTGTGCTTCTAGAGGTGGTACTAAGTCTACAGGGAAGGTTTAATGTCTGGAGGGGGAAATAAATATGGGGAAATATTGCAATGTCTTGCATCATGTAGGTTTTACGTTAAAGGTTACGAATATAAATATCTTTTTTAAATTATATATATATATATATATATATATATATATATATATAGGATTGGAGCGAGCAACGACCACCTGATGGCGCTGCAGTCAGAGATAGATAGTGGCGGCTCTTGCTTATAGAGGGAGAGTGTGCTCCGGGGGACGAGGACGAGAAGGTTCTATCAAGAAAAGAATTTTTAACTAACAACTGCGAGAAGGTGGTTGTAATGACAAGTGAATAGTACCTTGTTATTGCGCGAAGGCAGTACCATTAGTATGTGTTGTACCTTTAGTATATGTTGATGTCCTACCTGCGTGTATCAAATTAAACTGTGTTTTGTTCAAACTTGGGCAAATCCTTTTGTAAGAAGTTTAATTCCTGTGACCCCTACACCCCCCACCACACACACATATATATATATATATATATATACACTGTAATTTCAGATAAGCGACTGAAAGTCAAGTTATTCCCCCAAAGCCTTTATCTTAGGAGAAGGGTGTGATATATATGACACCTGTAGGCATGAGAAAATTGTGTTGCCCTTTCCATCTTTGTTGAGGAAAGGGGTTGCCAACCTGTTTCTCTTTATTAAATATGGGGATTTTGAGTCTTACTGAGTACTAGTTAGTAAGAAAAAATGGTTGATGGGATGAAGCTGGAGTGCCTGTAGCCTATCGGCTCTTAATCTCCATATCAGGAAACATATTTTAGAGCTTATTTTCGGTTTATTCCAGCCCAGAACTGCGTTTAAATTAGTTGAAATAAAAGTGTATGGTGGAGAAATTTAGAATATTTAACTTGTTTATTAAAAGAAAAAATTTGGTTGTCTAGTTGCAGGATTTAAAAATTTTAGAGATACTGGTTTAAAAAACTGAACTTCGATCTGATCGGTTATTGAGAGAAGAGGGGATATGTGTCTGACTTTTCCGGCCAACCAATGGGGTAGCTGCCTTTCGTGATTGTGCTTAGATTGAGAATTTTTGTGTCAGAGTTGACTCTGAAACCACACACACACCTCTCGGTTCTCTAGGGAGACAAATTGCGTGATGGCGCAAATCGAGGCCGTGCCTCCTTTTCGTCCAATCGCGTTGGTATTTCTCGGAGAATCGATTCTTTCGTCTAACGTTTTCTCCCCGTCACCATCTTTAAAGATCGTTTTTTTTTTTTTTCAGAACATAAAATCAATCTTAAGACACTTTTCCTTTAGATTACGTACTCTCTTCTCTAAATTAAGATGTTGGGATAAGTTTAATTTCTCTTAAATAGGAACCCCGTAACTTTATGCTGTCTTAGACTAAGGCCTACGGCATAAAATTACGGGGTTCCTATTTAAGAGAAATTTAATTTAAACTTTATGCCGTATTCAGACTGGGTGTAGTGGTGGTGAGAGGGTGAATTATGATTGGTCTGTTGGTAAGGAGAGGTGGGTGGAGTTATCGTTTCTGCGTTCACGTTTTGTTATGTGTTTGAAATAATAAGTGAAAAATTAAGAGTTTAAGAGAACAATTTTGGGTCTTTTAATATTTGGATCAGGGTCATAATTACAGACATTTAAGAGTGTGTTATTGTTGATGGTCATAAGATTATTAAAGAATTTAATTGATATTTTTTGTATATTTTGTGTGATAGGAGAAGTTAATAGACGCGTAGATGTGCGTGACCGTGTTTCTCGTGAACTATATAGACACAAACTGATACAAATGTCGATTCTTATCCACTTTCAATTGATTTTCGATTTTGGGTTTTTATAATGCCTGAAGCTTAGATCATCATTTTATCATCTATTTTCCTATTGGATTTCTACTACTCGTTTGTGAAGATTTAATTCTCGAATTTCTTTGGGATTTACTACTCAGAATCATACCACAATTCGTAGTCGGAATTTTTGTTTTTCTCCGACGACCAGTGCTCGCAATACTTGATTGAAACATGGCTTTGGACCTGGACAGCTCGAATTCTTCACATGTTGAAAAGGAGCAACAACCTAAAGGTGAGTCGCTTTCTTCCTTACTTCACTCCCTAAGCGGGCAGTGGTAGCTTAGTGATCATGGCTTCGGATTCGTGGCCGGCGGTATTCGTTTAGTCGTAAGTTCGATTCGTGGCCGGTGGTTTTCATTCAGTCGCGGGTTCGATCCTTGGCCGCTAAAGACCCGCCGTGTAGCCGGGGCTGATGCACGTTAAATCTGTCGGGGCCCAAAGTTCTCCCGTTGGCGTGGTGTGAAAGTTAGGAGAGAGGGGTGCCAGCTCAGGTATCGTGACCGTGTTACCTCGTTACTTGACCGTGGTTCAAAATTACGAGGTCCGTCGCTAATAGCCCACGTGTTGCTTCTAGTGCGACGTTAATAAAATCTAAACTAAAACTAAATCACTCCCTAAATTTGGATGCTAATACAGTTGAATTGGAATGCGCGAAATTTTTCTCTGACATTTTTAATATCTGTTTACTGATAGATGAAAAGATAAATGCATTACCTCGATGGTAATTTTCTCGCCCCCTCAGAAAATCCCAATGAATTTCCACTTGTTACAAAAAAAATCTAATAAACATCAGTTTAAAGCCTCCCAAAACGCTAAACGCCAAAACTTGCTACAAGTAATAGATTTGATGTTCTTTCAGATGATGAATCTATTGATATGCAACCCCCCCCCCCCATCAAAATGTTTCAGATAACAACTGTTCTTATAACTCCAACTCACAACAAAATCGGGTATCTACCCCTCTTCCAACAACTTCTAACATCACCAAAAAAGTCAAGCCGCCAATAACTATTTACAATCCAATTAACACAGCAGTGCTCATTAAGGAGATCCAACAAATCACAGGAATAAAACTGCCTAAGCCGGAAACAGTCTAAAATTATTCCCTCCTACACCAGCAACGTACTATCAAATTAATCATTTCATAAAACAAAACAACCTACAAGGTTTCACAAAGAAAACAACCTACAAGAAGAAAAAAATACTGGGCGTAGTAATCAGAGGCATAACAGCAGATATGCCGCCAACAGAAATAATCAAAGAGCACCAAAATTTTAACATTCTTGCACTAAGATGTTACAATAGGAAAAATAGAAAAGCAGAGTCTCCAATGCCCTTGTTCTACTTAACTTACCTAAAATTGACAATAATAAAGAAATTTATAACCTAGAACTCTGTTATATGAAAAGTAAAATAGAACCCTTATGAAAGAAACTTGGCCCAGCACAATGCTTTTGCTGCAAAGGATTTTATACCATAATTTGAGCTTCTGTACTCGTCACCCCAAGTGTGAGAAGTGGGGAGAAGCACACCTTACAAGAGACTGCCAAAAACCAATTGAAACCCCAGCAAAATGCTGCCTCTGCGGAGACGATCACTCCGCTAACTACATCGGTTGCCTTAAAATTCCACTCAACAAACCTCCAGGTCCTCCGAAACTTAATCCATGGGAAGAAAGAAAAAAAAAAAAAAAATTGCAGCTCTCAAGCAAAAACGCCAACTAGAAATACAAGATCTGCAACTCCAGTAAAGTGATTTCTCTCCCCTCCCCTCCCTGGCGTCCTTTACATGTTCACTTCCTTCTGCTCCTGTTTCTTCCGCGACTTATCTACCTTCTCCATTAAAAGTAAACGCTTCTTCAGTTGTCGACACTCTCGACAGCCTCAAAAATCCGCAAGTCAAAGAAATGTTCCAGTTAAGAGGTGTCTCTTAACTTTCAAAAAATGTATCTGAAATGCATTTTCTTAAACTTCTGTATTATGCCTAAAAATCACCTCAAATAGATAAAAAAAATTTGTGAGTTTCAAATGATTTCATATGTGTAATTTGATCGTTAAATATAAAAATTCCTTTTTTTGAAAAAAGTTAATGACTGTATTTGAAGACTTAAACCTTTTTTCAAGAAATGTGAGTTTCACTTCATGTAAAACGTACAGCTCAAATATTATGCGAATAAGCGACATATTTAACGTGCATCAGCCCCGGCTACACGGCGGGTCTTTAGCAGGTCAAGGCTCAAACCTGCGACAGAACGAAAACCGCCAGCGACGAATCCAAAACCATGACAACTAGGCTACCGCGGCCATGAGAAGGTGGGTGGGAGAATATCGTCAAATCTGAGTAGTTCCTTCAAGAGAAGAGGGGAGGGAAGTTGGATGTTGCTGCGACGTATCTGTACCAACCATAGAGCTGGAAAAGTTTTGCTGGGAGCTGATGGTAACAGCTCCAACAGATGGTAATTGTTAACTAATTTTTAAATCTGATCAAGGCCCCATATTAAACTTATATAATGTATATATTTTCGCATTATATTCTACATTTTATAATCAGCGCATTGTAAAATTTCGTAAAATTTTAGCTATCAATTTTGGATTACTGAGAATTTTTCGTTATTTTTAGGTTAAATATCTTTTCCCCCTAGAATTAATGAATAACTCTTGAAATTATAATATTTTTCATATTAAAATTTTTCGCTGATGTTTAAACACCTATTTAAAATTATGCAAATTTAATATATCGTATGCTGTGTTTTCCCTTCATGTGATATCAGAAAATTTTTAGCACATCTTATTTTTAAATTCCTGTTTCATCCCGAGGAAAAAAAATTTTAAAGCACTAAAAATTATAAAAGACAAATATGAATTCAATATAAGATCAAAGAAAATATATTGGAAAAAGAATCTAATGTGATGAAAAAGATTTGCAGCTATTCAAAATATTATAAAAATATTTTTAAAAAATTCAGATGAAATAATCCTTAATTATACTAAAATAATCATTAGAAATTAAAAGTTAAGATAAAGGAAGATCAAAGTTACTTTTCAATCATTATATAAATATCTCTTTCAATAACATACTGAAAATATATTATGATTTTAAGAAATATATTCCACGAGTAATTATTTCAATGTGCAATTTAATTCGAGAACTTTTGTACTTCGAAATTGAACTTCAATCATCGGAGTGAATAAATGTTGTTACACCATAACAATGGCGCACCCAGAAATTAATTTTGAGGATGGGGGGTGCACCGAAAGAAAAAATTTTATAGTTTAGCATTATCACTTGGCAACAAATAATAGTAACCTACATCAGTCTTATTTCTTCTGTTTAAAACTGTTCAAGTATTGATATAACTTTATCAAGTTATGAAAATTACAAAAAAAGTGGATCATAATTAAGAAAATAATTAAAATACGAAGAGAATAACATTTAAATTGGGGGGGGGGGTAAATTTACTACAGGGATGCCTCCCCACTCTTTTCTTCTACACTGACCCAGAGGCACTCTTTCAGAGACAGCAAATACTTTAGTTCTTTTCTCAGGAACTGGCTTAGTTGAAATTCTCTTTTCTCTTCGTGATGAAAAAAAATTTAAGCATGAGCAGAAAAATTTTTTACCTTTAAAATTTAGAACATCTATAATAGTATAATAAAAGAATTATCTTGAAGTACCTAAATTGCGAGAAAAATTCAGGAGGGGACAAATGTCCCTTTACAGCCCCTCAGGGTACGGCACTACAACATGAAAAAAAGTAGAAATTATTACTTATCTTACATTAAATGGACTACATTCGTAAGTTACTTTATTTAACATAAAGTGTTTTAAAAAAAACAGGAATGATTTTTAATCTTTCTATCATTTATTTTTAAATCACAAATGCTCAAACTGGGCTCCTAAAAAACCATGACCATCATTCTTACGATCTCAGAGAACTTTTCAAGAAGAGAAGATATATGTCTGAATTTAAAATACATTATCTATCATTCTACAGATTGTATTTTATTATGTGTGTGAGAAAAACGATAAAAGAAGAAGAGAGTGATTTTATCATTACAAGAAAAATGACCTTGTTTAACACCGAAGGCCATTTCGTTCTCACGAAAAACAAATAGATCAAATCGAACAATATGATATTCACGATAAAAATAATTTGCCAACAGCGTGTTAAGTAGTTTGTTGCATCTTTATTTATTATTAAGGTGACTAAATTAAAGATTCGACGAATAATCTCGAACAATTCACGATTTATCAAAAGACCTATTTTCTTACCCCCTAGCTATGTTAAGATTTAGTCTTTGGCACAAGAACAGCAATTTGTACGTCCGGATCAGACCTCCGTGGCGCCAATCGAAAAAAAAAAGTTCATGGTAAAAAATACCATCAGACACACACTCCTGACTCACGACTAAGGTCATTGTTTCTCCATAGATTCCCGGCTCTACACGATTTAAAGACTCCAGACACCCTAGCTACTTGATAATTAGGATGCGAAGTTGTCTTGTTGTTATCTCGTTGATAAGAACTGCACTTTCTAAATACGTTAAGGGAAATGAAGGCTGTTATGAGTTATATTGGTTATTTTCTTAGTATCTAAATGAATTGAACGATTGAGCTTTGTTAAATTATTCTGTCTCAAGGGTGCATTATTGAGAAAGCGTAAGAAGGGGGGAAATGTTTAACTAAATTTTATTTCATATAGGTCAAGCTAAAACAATTCTTAATTTCTTGTCAGATAAAGGACAAAAGCAGTAGTTTAGTTTAGTTAAATTTTAAATTAAGAGCTGTAGTGTTGCACACTTCATATTTTTGAACTATGATTAGGTTTATTTAATTAATGCTGTACTAGAGCTGCTCAGTGCTCTATTGCTGTGCAGCTGATTGAAGGAAAAAATAGTATAACTCAATTTAGCGAACAAAAACTAATTAATAATATCTATTTACTTACCAAGCGAAAGATAAAATCATTGTCTTAGAATAGTTAGATTAAGATTCGTACTGCATAGCTCTTAATTTTAAGCTAAGATCAGGTAATATTTGTTTAATTAATGGTGCACTAGATTCTCAGAATAAACTTTTGGTGAATAACTGAAATGAGAGAAAAAAATAACTTAATAAAATTTAATTAACATTGTATTAATAAAATCAATAACTTCTCAGAAGAAAGAAAAAATGGCTTCGGTTTATTCAATTAGATTAAAATAAATATTATGCTACCCAATGTGATATTATCAGTGATTCTAGTAACACCGAACGATGATAAGATTACATTTGTTTAATTAATGTTAAATTAGAGTAGCATAAAAGGTTATTAGAGTGATAGATTTCATAGTTTCGGACTAGTGTTGGATAACAAAGGTATGCTAGTCACGAGTTTTTTCCTTTAACTAAAATCTGGAGTTTATTTCTGATTTTATGTTTTAAGTTCCCAACTTCCCAATGAAATGGAACGTGATACAGATTCAGTTAACTTTGGAAGTGGATTGAATTTCAAGTTGTATAAAAGTGACGAAGAATCGAATTTAAAATTAACTAAGCTTATGGTAATAAGCAGAGTGTTTGAGTGATGTGTGTGTAAGTATTCTGCATGTATAGCGGATTAGGAGAAATTAAAATTAAGTGCTATCGGAGCTATATATAACAGAATATATAATATTCCGATAAGCGTACGGATTATAGAACTTGTTAGATCTCTCGGATAAAGAAAGTAAACTGTTTGAGACCCTCCTCCCTAATTAAAGGAGTTAATGAACATATATTCTAGATGGAATTTACTATTTTATTTACTTGGTCTGTGCTTGAACTCAAGTTGAAATTCAGATCTTATAATTAGAATAGAATTTAAGATGGCAGACGAGATGTGTAACGGGATGTCGTCGCAGGGTGACAACTTAGTTGATATTTCACTCATCAAACTTCCACATGGAGAAGAATTTATGCCCCAGTTGTATTTAACGAGCAACAGTCTACACTATTCCTTTCATTGGCATATGATGCAATAAGGACTTGGAAATGTAAATATGTTCTATCGATATAATAGTAAAGTCGGAATATGACATTAAATTTGAAGAATTTTTCTATTTGAGAAAGGATTTCGAGTGTGGATCTCATTTTTGATCATTTGGTAGATCACAGACAGCCTCATATTTTGACAGAGAGCTTTCATGTCGTAAAATAATGACAGTAGTACGAGTAAAATATATATTTATTTGTTTATTAAACTCCTGTAATTTTAATCTATACTTTCTAACTAAAACTTGTTTATTAAGAGCGATTTCGGTGAATTAAAAAATTCTGAATAACACCCATAGATGGCGCTGAGTATTCCGAGGTATTTGGCATGTTTTGTTGGCTGGAATATCCAGCTCGAGCGATAAATGAGTCTGCCTAGAAGTATTCAATACGAAGTACAAAGGTCAATTGGGGTAATGGGGGGGAGGGAAAACATTATGGAGTTTCACAGTTGTAAAGTTGAAAGAGCCAAAGATTTATTTTGTCTATTACTTGAGTTATGTCTCTCTCTTTTTAAGGGAATGTGAGCGTATGAATTTAAAGTTTATTTTCTCTTAGTGTAGGCGCATATACGAGAGTTACCCAACTAGTTGTAACATCATTAATCAGCGCGAAGGCCTTCTAGTATTTAGGAGGTGTTGACAGCAGGCGGAAATTTGGAGCTTTTGGCGGAAAAGGGATATTTTCAAACATAAAACTAATAATTCGAGATAAAAACCAACGTTTTTAAAAACAACTTTTTTATATAATGATAAAGTATATTAATTACGATATATTAAATTCAAAACAAACACGTGATAAACACATAAAAAATTTAATTATAATTTCAATTTAATCAATCCTTTATTGAATATTTTTTACTGAAAAATTTTACAACACATACAAGCCTTTCCTTCTTATTTCCAAATATTTTTGGATTACCAGATCTAACCACGTGGAGGTGAGGTGAGGCTAATTTGAGTATGATTGGCTAAGAGTAGATAAATCTACATGTTCATAAATTAACGATCAAAAAAAATGATGGCACTCACACACACCAAATGAAATTCAGAAAAACGTTTTAATAAAAGAAGGAAGGAATTTCCTTTTCGGTGATATTTTCAACGATTGCTTTGCAATGGATTAGTGACTAGCAACCCTAGCGATTCAGACCAAATCAGTTGGATATTGCTCGTCTTTCTTTTTGAAGGTTGAATAGCTACGTTTCTATTTTTTTTCCGGTTCTGTTTTTTTACCTCTTAAAATGCCTCTTAAAAATATTCCTAATAAGAACAGATCTCGTAAACATCCTGGTTTTAATCAAGCTTCAAAAGCTCAACGTTTGCGACGGAAGGAAGAAAAAAGAAATAGGTAAAATAAAAAAAAAATCGTTTATCTAATATACATAATATATTTTTTTTGAAATTCAGTACATTTGACTATTAGAAACTGAATGCCTAACGACAAATGAATTATATTGTTTATGTTAATCTCTAGCAATATTTATTTTTAGGTCATCACCAAATGATAATATAAACGAAAATAGCGTGTTCCAATACATCAATGACCACGATTTGTTTGCAAGGTAAAATTAAATCACATTTCTTTCAAATAAATTGCAAGTTATAATTAATTATTGGAGTATATAAAAGTGGAAACCCTTGAAATAAATACCAAATTATGCATTATGTAAAATTAAATTAATTGAGAAAAATTAAATTCGTAAGCAATTTGCTTCCAAAACTAAAGTGATAAAGTCAAGCAAATAAAGTTGAATATGTGTTATTAAAATTATTTTAGCATTAACAACAAATCTTAATATCCAGATAATTTTCTCATTAATTTGACTAAGAACACATGAATAATGGTTTTATGACAAGAACAGTTATCAATAAGTAATATAAAATCTAATCTTATCTCAAGGTTATTTTCTAAACAGT
Source organism: Nephila pilipes (assembly GCA_019974015.1). Classification (NCBI taxonomy): domain Eukaryota; kingdom Metazoa; phylum Arthropoda; class Arachnida; order Araneae; family Nephilidae; genus Nephila; species Nephila pilipes. Next base: position 44,831 of record BMAW01120361.1, read on the forward strand.
GCGTATTAAATGAATATGTTTTGCAGGTGTGATATAGCAATACAAACGGATTTCGGAGAAGGTGGTCTTGTTTACCCGGCGTGTGAGAATAAATTCAAAAAGTAAGTTTTAAAAAGAAAAATTCAACTGTCGAATATATTTTATCCGTTCAATTAACATTGCTCCGAAAAATGCGTCATATTTCTGAATAATATTTTCTACATAAAAGATAAGGGGATTCTGTTTATTATATATATTTAGTGAAGGCAGCTGTTGCAAATGTTTTATTACTGAAAATTCAGAAAAATTTGTAAGAAATGTGTTTTATTGGAATGAAAACGTGTGAATGAAGTTATATTTTACAGTCACGCCTTGTGATCTGAATATATACCTCTCAATTTGGATAATAATGTTTTTTTTAAAGAAGTTTATACACAAACATATTTCTTATTTGATTTTTGAAATTTTCTTTTCCCCCTCCTTATATTGGATGAATTAAGTTTTGAACATTGTATTATTACCACAACTCAGGTGCGAAGTAGCGGTGCAAACTGATCCTAATCAAGATGTATTCCATAAAGATGTCATACATCAGAAACCTGAAATGTAAGTCAATATGCATATTTATATAAATATCGGCATAAACTGGTAAAGTCTAGGGAAAAAAACGCACACCAGATTATTTATATTTATGTTTAAAGTTGTAAGAGATATTTCAGTGTGAATGAGAAAGTTCCCATATTTATAATTTTCAAATATTAACTTTATATATATATATATATTATAAATTAATACTATTCAAATCTATTTATGTACCACAGTACCTTACTTCGATTGTTAACAATTATTTACTGCTGTTAAAGAATAAAAAAATTAAACATAGATAGTAAAAAAAGATGCATAATTGAAATCATGGTTATAAAGTAAAATTTTCAACATATAATGCTATTTAAATGTTATTAACCCTCCGAGCGTTTTACTTTTTTGTGTAAAGCTATTCCGAAAGCGATCTACTTCAACACAGCTAAAGGTCACGAAAAGTTTTCGCTTTTCATTCACAAATCCTTCGAAAATGCAAGATGCTTCTATTCCCCCCCCCCTTTTGTGACACGGGTGGTCGAGACAACCCTCCCCGGTTGGCATTTTTATTGCCTAGATCCGATGCTTTGATAAGCGATTTCGTTGCCTTGGGGGAATCTTGTAAGGCAGGCTGCAAGCAAGCAGAAATGGGGTTCAGATTATTCACATAAGAACTTGGAAAGTATTCGCTCGATCTATTGAGTTTCAATCGAAGTGTTTCAACAAATGAAGAATAAAAAAATATAGCTTGAAAAAAATTGGTGGGTTAATAGTTGAAAATATTTGTTTGCCACAAACAATAGAAAAATTCTTTTTTCTGTCATTTTTAAAACTTTTTTTTTTTTATAATTTTAATATTACGATTTTAACCGGGAAAAAGCACCCTTTATTCATTGTTGAATAAGAGACTAAGAAAATATAAGATTGTTTGCATGTTTTGAAAAAAGAGTAATGATTAGTATTTGCTATCAGGCATTATTTGTTTAATCAAAGCACCAGAATTTTATTAAAATTTTAATTTTGATAGAAGATTCAATCATCAAAAGCAGTTTGCTTGTTAAAATAAATATAAATAAATAATTTAAGGAAAAAAAAAATCTTAAATTTCGTAAAGGTCACGTGCTTCAAATACATTAATCGAGACGTATTGGGTCACATATTAGTCTGCGTTTTTTGGCTCAAGTAAAGAATCACACACTTATTCATTGTTTTCAAGGTATGAAGTAAATTTGGGCGCCACTGTTTTAAAATTGAAATTTTGGGCAAAATTTATTTTGAAAGATAATATTAAATGCTTTGGTAATTTGCGTAATATTTTAGTGAACGGTAACGCTGATCCGGATAAAAATGTAAATATTAGTTTGGTCAAACATTTATCAGATCTGCAAAAAATATTTCTTGAATCCTGATCAAAATGAAAAAAAATATATTGAATCCAAAATCCTTCTCAAGACTGCGAATCCTCTGAACTCTCAATAAAAGCAGTTGGTGTGGTGTGGAAGTTAGGAGAGAGGGGTGCCAGCTCAGGTGTCGTTCTCGTCACTTGACCGAAGTTCAAAATTACGAGGTCCGTCGTCAATAGCCCAAAAATGAGTGTGCGTATTACACTCATGAAAAAATTTAAAAAAAAACATGTTTTTAAACATCGAACAATGAACGCGCAGCAGCTGTTAGAGAATGTTGTAACACGCATGCTGCGCAGGTGTTCTTTTACGCAAAATGGAACTTACAGTACCTGTCGCACACACGTACATGTCGCATATTACGAAGGTACCAATAATTATGACTTGGACGCAAAATCAATTGATTAGCTGTGTTCTAATGAAAGTGATTTAATCCGATAATTTGACAGTATTGTTTGTTTTGTGTTAAGATCTAAGTTTTTTCTATCGAATTAGACATTTTCGTATTTTTTTGTTAAAAACTTTAATTATGTTAATAAATACTTATGCAATTTGTAAATAAAGTATTGAAAAATTATGGGTGCGTATTATATTCGAAATTTTATTTTTTCCGAAAATTTAGTGCCAAATCAAGCATGCGTATTATACGCGTGTGCGTATTATAGTCAAGATTAAAATGTTAATGAAACGAAAAGAAAACTTGTTATCAATATATAATAAATGTAATAATAATAGCTTTACTAGTAAATGTTAACTAATTTTGATGTTGGAATATTTACAAGGTTGGAAATGAGATCACCAAATTGTTTGTGAACTCCTGAAAATGATCTGACTGCTGATGATTACAGTTCGATGTCTGATTTGCCAGATCTTTGCATAGATACTCCTAATAACAATTCAGAAAACTGCCTACCAGTAGGGAATTTTCTATGTAATTTATCCCACGTGATTACTCAAGTTAGAAAACTTGAATTGCATTCATACACTTGCAACTTTGGTGGTAACTTTGTTTTCAAAAGAATGAACAGGTGTGGACTTTACACAGAACTTCATTACGCATGTAGTGATATTTTATGTAATGAACAAATTGTAATAACATCTGATTCAGAAAAAAACAGTTTGAATAACCTTTCGGTTCTTGGGGCATTGTCAACGGGCAGTGGATTTTCCCAAGAAGAAGAAAAATTCAGCGTCATGAATATTAGATATATGTCTAAAGACAAATTTGCCTCTTGTGAAAAGGTAACTTCAAAAGTTATTAAAAGTTATGCTCAAGAGGAGATGCTAAATGCAATTTTTGAAGAAAAAAAACTGGCAGAATTGAGAGGTGATATAGATTCCGACGGATACCATTGCATCACACTTATTGTTGATGGTGGTTGGTGTAAGAGGAATTATGGGCATGGATACAATGCATCAAGTGGAGTATCTGTATTAATCGGTATGTCCACTCAAAAAATTGTTTTTATAGGTATTCGGAACAAAGTATGTTTAACATGTAGTGCCATTGCAAATAGACAGATGGAAAGAAAAGATCACGTGTGTTGGAAAAATTGGAGTGGACCTTCAACAGCAATGGAAAGCGATGCTGTTGTGGAAGGATTAATATACCTGGAAAATGTTCTTCATATTCGTTGTACGCGATTAGTTGGAGATGGCGATGCTAATACCATTGCTAAATGCAAAGAAAGAGTTTCTTACGGTGGTAGAATCCTTAAAGTTGAATGTGCAAATCATGCAGTTCGAAGATACGGCAGGGCCATTCAAAAACTGCAAGGAAATACTAGCCGTTTCTCAGGTCAAACAGGTATCGAGGCTCGGAAGCTTTTGAAACAAAAGATAATGAAATTGATAATAGGAGCTCGGAATGTTATAAAAGTAAACGCTATCAATCATCACAATCAGCCAGAAAAAATTAAAAATTTGATTTCCGATTTTAGAAATGTTCCAAATCATGTATTCGGAAAACATGATAACTGTGGAGATTTTTGTAAAAGAAAGTCAATAGAAAATAATGAAACAGAATACTCTATAATGCATTCATCAGGCTTGTTGCATGCCATACAATATGAAATTGGAAGAACTTTAGTGGCATGCAGTAATACACTAATATGGAATGCCACCAACAATCCTGCAGAAACTTATATGAGTCAGCTTTGCAAAATATCTGGAGGACAGCGGATAAATTTCAGCAAAGCTGGCGGCTTCAACAGAAGAGCTAATATAGCTGTCTTAGCTTTTCAAAACCCTGCGCAACAATATCACGGAAAAGCTTATAAAATGATAGCAAATAAAAGTCCCAGCACTCCTTTAAATAAATTTTTATTAACTCGAAGAAACAAATATCTAAAGCGACTTCAAAGAAAAAAACTGTTTCCAAACATAAAAAAATTCCGACCGAAACAAAACACAGGTGATTGCAACTATGGCGATAGTGTAGAAAAGCCAGATATGCCAACAGAAATATTTGAAAGTATGACAGAAAATCTCCTATCAAAATTAAAAGTGCAAAATAATTCTGGTGTAGAGTTTGAAACAAGGGGACAGACAACTTCCGAAAGATGGAGGTATGAAAGATCGTTGAGACTGTCATCATCTTTTTTCAAAGAAGTTGCTTGCAGGAAAGCATCTACCCCATGCTCCAAGCTTGTGAAGCGTATTGTATATGGTTCAGAGTTTTCCACCGCAGCGATGAATTATGGATTGGCGAATGAGGAGATTGCTCGGAAACAATACGAGAGAAAACATTCCGTAACAGTAAGAACTTGTGGCCTGTTCGTGGACAAAGACAACCCCTTTTTGTGTGCTTCACCCGATGGATTGATAGGTAACGATGGGCTCTTAGAAATAAAATGCCCTTATTCTGCGAGATATGAGTCAAATCTATTAGAATTCTTAGCAACAAAAAAGAATAGTTTAAATTTTAAAATTTCAAATGAGAGAGCAGTTTCTTTACTTATGAACCACAGATTTTATCATCAGATACAAGGTCAATTATTTATTACGCAGCGAAAATGGTGTGACCTAAGACAGTTTGGTAAAAAAGACAGTTTGACCTTGCGTATTCAAAGAAACGAGGAATTTTGGAAAGCGCTAATTCCAAAGCTAACAAAATTTTATTTCAAATGTGTTTTGCCTGAAATTATTGATGGAAGAGCACCGCGAAAGATGCCTTTGAGAGAGCCTTCTGAGGTAGAAGATGCAATCAAAAACAAGGGGCCGCGGTAGCCTAGTGGTCAAGGTCGTGGATAGCGGCTGGCGGTTTTCGTTCAGTCGCGGGTTCGATCCTTGGCCACCAAAGACCCGCCGTGTAGCCGGGGCTGATGCACGTTAAATCTGTTCGGGGCCCAAAGTCCTCCCGTTGGCGTGGTGTGGATGTTAGGAGAGGGGGGTGCCAGCTCAGGTGTCGTCCTCGTCACTTGACCGTGGTTCAAAATTACGAGGTCCGTCGCCAATCGCCCTCGTGTTGCTTCTAGTGAGACGTTAATAAAAAACTAAAAAAAAAAAAAAACAATCAAAAGCAAAAAGTGACTGACATTAAATTCAAATGAAGTTTATATTTTTTCAAACAGGATTTTATAAGAACTGTACGTGCTACTTATGTATAATTATACCATTGTTTTCTGGATTACTGTATAAAATGAAATGATTTCTACCATTATTTACCATATACATTTATTAAGAAAAATTTTAAGTATTTGAAGAAATATTGATATAAATATGTAATATATAGTTCATATATATAAAAGAGCTTGTAATTTTTATGAGAAAAGTATTCATTCTGAGTTTAAAAAAGTGTTTTGTAAGAGCTGAACTTATTTGTAAGAGCTGAAATAAGAGCTTATTTCTAACAGTATTATTGTTCGACTTATAATTATTGTAACTGATATTCAAATTTATATATATTAAAACTCGATTTCAATTTACCTATGCATATGCTATAAAATATGTAAGGTCTATTATTGTACATTAAATTTCTTTACCATCGATTGTACAATGCATAATTTATACTGATGCGAAATGAATTATACCATTTTATACAACATGTTATCATATTAAAAAGTAATTTTTACTTGTGTTGTATTTTTTTACCAAATTATTTTTGTTAATCGTTTTGAGAAATGAAGAATCTAACAAAGCTTTTTTCTTCTATAATTTGACTATTAATTGATAAATAATATATTTGTTCAAAATTAATTTAATATTCCTTTAATTTTTTACATGCGCAACATACTTCTATACTTCTAACATACTTCTAAAGTTCAATTTTGTTATGGTAATACTGTTTTATGTTAGATAGCTGTTCCGTTAAATTAAACTGCAATAGATATTCTTTGAATTAATTATAAATTTGAGCTAATATGTGTAAACCGTGTTGCCCTAAAACTATTGCGCTTCTTATGTTAAAAAGCTATTCGAGGACTTGGTTAGGAAATTGAAAATATGTCATTTTAATTTTCAATAATAATAAACAAAAGGCGAATGTTACCGATTATAAAGTGTGAAGTTCTACACTGATTAATATGTTACAAAGATTTATTATCGAGTAATTTAATTAAAATTTTACGTGATTTGTTTTCTACATCAGTTACATAAAAATAAGTTATATGAAGCTTCCCCCGCCACTATTATTGAATGAATCATTTATAGTCAATGCAATTTTTGTTACAGTAATCATTTGGTAAAAATTGATTGGCAAGAAGGAGGGTTAAAAATGGAGAAGGATCGCTGGGGTATCCAGGGGGTGCGTCACCCGTCTTCATCAAATACTGTAAAATCCAGGGAAAATAAAAGAGCACAAGGATATCTTAGTGTATCGTATTTGCCTAAAAAGGCAAGCTTCTGAGGCGATAAAGAAAAACAAAATATAACAAGTGTTGCAGTAGACAAAAAAAAAAAAAAAAAAAAAAACACGCAGGGATCATAGGTATATTTTATTTTTTTGTGATTATCAGCTTAGAACATCAAAGATTGGGCTTCGAAATGATTATATTTTTAACGAATGTAGAAAACGTATTTCCACAGGTTTTAGTTCAGTTTCCTTTATGGAAAATGCATAATAATTTTGAAGAGATTATGAGAAGATGAGATTGAAATGGAAAAATATTAATTGATCTATATAATCTTTGGATTATATATTTATGTACTAAAAAATTAAAAATATATAATTTATACTTATAATTACATTTATGACAGAAATAACTTATTACAAATATAATGTATATTTACGGTAATTTCTTATTTACAAATTCAAATGATGTTGACCTCAAAAGATTGAAATTTATTTCCAGTTTTTTGCTACCATTATTCATTTAATTGTTTTTCATTCTTCTTTATATGCTAATATTCCCAAAGAAAAAATCACAATTGATTGAAGCAATATTTTTGTGTTTTTTTTCTTTCATACGAATACTATGAATATTATTGAGCGGTTAGAAATTTTATCTTATGATTCTACAACACATTACAATATAAATTGAAATATGAAAACAATGTATTGTACGCAATGTAAATTATATGGAATCCAGCTTAAGTAAGAGTATTTTATTAATATTTTTTCAGTGGTTTTAGACTTAAATTTTGAGAGATGCTTAATTTAATTTGAAAATATAATGATAAATAAATAAAAGAAATTAAATAAAAAAAATTAACTTTTGTTGGAATAAACAAATTAATTCAGTGCATCTTAGTGACTAAATTAAAATTTCACATTTATGCTTCACGAAATAATAATTTGTATTTTGTTATATTTTTTAAAGGTTAAAAAAAAAGTTTAAGTAACTTTTAATTGATTTCAGAAATGTTCAAGATTAATTTAATTCAGATTCTCTCTTCTCTGATTTTCACTTCAATAAATCAATTAAACATCTTTTCAATAACACAAATTTACCATTGCGCACAAATAAATTTTTATGAACATGCACAAAATATTCCCTAACTGGAGAGTTTATTAGTGGTTAGTTCGTAAGCTTCGCGTACACTTCTGTGAATCATAAAGCTTTCTCCATTATTTACCATTAGTCACAATTTACATGTTGCTATAATTTAATTTCTGAAAGTAACTGCAAATGTTAGCCAAAATTAAGCATTCCTCGCCAAGAGTATGTACTACAGAAAAAATATGCTGGCGCCATCTGTTGCAGATAGTCTGAAGTACGCCAATAATTAACAAAAATTCCTTTGAAACCTTAAAAAATAGATTAATAACGACATAAAACTATATTCTGGCTACGCTATTCGATAGAGAGAAGTGTATACTTCTAACTGATTCAATTCTGATTGAATCAATAATTTTTTTCTTGTAGAGAATGTGTTCGAACATTTCGTCTCCTATACTTTAACATAGAAAATTGAATATCCATTTTACATAAAGGCAAAATATTGCAAGTTTTCTTTAAAAAATCAAAATTCTAAGAACGCTATTTAGTAAATAATTATATTTGTTATATCCATATTAATTTATATTAGTATTGAAGCATTTCTTCTACCTGAAAATGTGTTCGAACTTTGAGCCCTATTCTTTAACATTAGCCGAGAACAGCCTTAACAACATTGTCTTTGTCAAATCGTCTGCTCTTCGGATTATTACTGCTTTATATAAAATTAAAGGATGCAAATGGATAAGTTTCATGGGCAAATAACTCATTTTAAAAGCACTGAAATAATTTAGTATATTAATTACAATTAAAAGAAATTTTAAATTTTTTTTTTTAAATTGTACTTTTAAAAATGCAAAATATCATTTGAGATTGCAATTATATATTTTTCTACTTGGTATTAACATAATATTACGAAATATATATACAAAAGTATTTTTCTGGGGACATAAATATAACTCTGCATTATTATTATAAATAACTAAATATTTATTTATTATATTTTACTATTATAACTCTATATATTGCTGTAAAAACTATATATAGTTATTACAAATTTTGAATGAACTTAATTGTATAAACTTTAAAAAGTTATTAATTATTTCATCTTAAAAATAAAACGCGCTCACACAGATATATATATATATAATTAGGGTTGCTATGGTGACCAATTGCGCTGTGAAAGGAAGCAGAAAGATAGCTGATGCATACTGCGATGGGTTGAATTTTGAGTTCTTTATGAAATAGTATCCTTTTAATGAAGAAAGGAGCGTTTGCAAATAAGCGTAGAATTTTGTTCTGCTCAATTTGAAGTAGAGATATATTAGATTTTGCAGAAACACCCCAAATTTGACATGCATATGTTATGATTGGAATTAGAGATAGAGCTTGTAAATTAGCAATTTATTTTTCATGAAATTTTAGATCTTTCCCCAGCAATCTTTTGATTTTATAAAATTTAATTTGAAATTTGTCTTAATCGACAGAGTGTAAGGACGGAAGGTTAATCTTTTGTCCAGAATGAAACCGAGGTATTTTACTTGGTTGACCCATTCCATGCGTTTGTTAAAAGTTCTGAGGAGCTCGAGTATGTTTTTAAAATTTCCACGCCTGAAAATAATGGCTTGAGATTTTTCTGAGTTTATTGCGATTCGCCATTTAATGAACCAGAATTGTAAAATAAAGAGATAGGTTTGATGTTGTTCTTGAACAATGGTCAGATGAGTGACTTGGCAGAAAATTGCAGTCAATGTCAAAATTACAAATTTCTGCGTTTTTTGGAATGTCCTGCGTGAAAATTACAAATAAATTTGGAGAAAGGACGTTTCCCTGAGGAGTGCCCGCTTGCATAGTGCCAATTCTTGAAAGTTTACGATTTAATCTGACTTGAAATGTTCGATAATGGAGTTAGTTAATCGGGAATGAGGTTGATCAGATAAACTGGGAATTTTAATTGAATCATTTTACGTATTAATCCATTGTGCTACACCTTGTTGATTGCTTTTTGGACATCGAGAAAGACTCTTTCCTTGACCCAAATGATCTTCAAAACCTTGAGTGATTAAATTTGAAACTCTTAAAAGTTGGTGGTTAATGGATGTATGAGCTTGAAAGCTGTGTTGTTCAGGTGGAATAATGTTATTTTCTCTTAAGTGTGGTCATTGATTTTTTTTTTTAGAATTTTCGCAAACACTTTAGCTATTGGGCTTAGGAGACTAATAAGTCAATAGTTAAGTGGGAATTTTGGATCTTTGGCTGGTTTTGAAGAATTATAATTGCATGCTTCCAGGATTGTGGGAAGTAATTAAAAAGTAAATATTTGCTCAAAATTTTGGTAAGATGTGTAATGGCTCTCAAGGGAGGGGATTTTAATGCAATATTTTTGATTTGATCTTAACCTGGAGCTTTTTTAGTATTGAGCTTTTCGATAATTTCCATGGGGAAGGTGAATTTAGGGAGCGCCGGGCAATTTTGGCTGTTTTAAATCTTTTAACTTTTCTTTCAACATGTTTAATAAAGTCACCATCATAAAATTCAGCGTTCACAGTGAAGGACTCCTCAAGTGAGTCAACGAAGAGGTCTGCTTTGGCTTGGGTATCGAATACGAGACCTCTCGGTCCAAGAGAGGAGGCAAAGTTCGGGGAGCATAATTTGAAATTTTGATCAATTGAAAAAGTGACTGATGTTCAGTATTCACCGTTTCAAGGCGATGTTCCCAGGCTTGATTTTTTGTGAGAAAAATCTCCCTTTTGATTTCCCGCTGAAGCCTATTAATTTCAGTTTTCATTGGGGGGATATCTATACAATTGCCAAAGTTTCCCGAGGTGGTTTTTCTCTTTAATTTTTTGCCTGGTTGATTGGGGAATACTAATATGTGGATGGTCTATAACTTTAGTGATACTGGATTGGTTTATAAAATTTTGAAGGGAAAATTTGTAACCGCATTTTCAAGTTCGTTAACAATGTTAATCAGTGGGTTTCCGCAAATAGATTGCGAGAGATCTTCAGAGAAGTTAATCCAATTATTGAACATAATTTGATTACGGGTATAAGGAGTAAGATTATCTAAGCCCACAAAAAAGCAGATGGGGTTGTGGTCCCTTGGAAGCCCCACACTGGTACTAACTGTGATATTTTGTAGGCCTTTTGAAATACCTAAATCAATTGTAGAGGAGAAATAATTTTGATTATTGGAATAATACTCGTATGTAGGATCATTGGGAGCAAGAATGTCGACGCCAAAAGTTTGTGAGAATTTGAAAAGGCTATTAACGGCAGCGTTTGCACGTGAAGTTGTCTCCGAGCGTGATGTTAAGCATTAAGGTCACTGACCATAAGACAATGTGATATATTTCTGAAAATATTTTGTAGGTCATGAACAAGTCTAGACTTTCTGGGAGGGGGGTTGGCAGAGCAAATGGTAATGAGGAGACCAACCTCAGTTTCAATGTTGATTGTAGTGGTCTCCAATGCCGCGGTGTGGAAGTTTAAGTAGTGGTGCTCAATTGATTTTTTAATAAGTAGATTTGTACCTCCTCCACGATGTGTAAGTCGATCAGTTTGTAGACTTAACAATTGGAAATATTGAAAAAAGTTGCAAGTTGTAAAAAAAAAACTCATGCAAAGCAACGATGCCAAGATTATCGGAGAGATGAGGCAGTAATCTGTTGGCGATCCATGAAACATTTTTGAGAGGAGAAAAGGCCTGCGAACCAAAATCGATGGACTCAAATATTTCATCTCAGAACGGAATCCAGAAGACTCACCTCAACCCATCCGACCCACTCCGTATTCCAAATTACACAGTCCACCACTCTGATCATTTGACACATTGGAGGGGGGAGGCACTAAAATCTTCATTAAAAACACTATTTCCCACCACTTAGTTCTTAAAAAAACTATTTCACTATTTCAATCGTATCGACCAAACAAATCCAAAATTAGAAAAATGACGAGAAGAATGTCTTTTTCGTATTTTAATAAATCACGCACACGCATAACACTTGTCAAAATTTACATTCTATTACAAAACTTTCATTACAAAGCATCATTTTATTACAAAACTTTTGACTGCTGCCAATAGAAACAAAAAAAATGTTTTTTTCTCCTCGTCTGGCACTGGCACCCTCACACATCAAGTTTCGCAATAGCAATAAAAGATGCTGAGGATTGCGGTGTGCGTGGCGAATGATATTTGATTCTTGCGCTATTCAATTTTAAGTACTTTAAGTTTCGTAACAAAAACACACCCTCATAAAAAAACACCACTTTTTTTTTTTTTTTTTTTTTACCAAAACACGCAATATCAAAAACATTACAATTAATTCTTTTTACCACCCTCCTCAAAATGTTTTCAACAGTAATGAAATTGATAATATCCTTTCCGATAACTTTTCAAGTACTGCTCTTGGCGATTTTAACGCAAAACATCCAACGTGGAACAGAGGCAGATCAAATAGATCTGAGCTTGCCCTCTACAACCTCTTAACCAATATTAATTTTTTTTATTGCCACTCCCGACTCTCCCACCCACTTTCCTAACTTTGGCTACGATAACGCTTTCCTCCGAATGTTCTCACTCAAATCACAAAATTTTTCAACAAATGGCTTCTTTTCTCTTATTTTCCTTCCAAATGGAAGCACGCCACTATTATCCTTTTTGCCAAACCAGGCCAGGATCACTCCCTTGCTATCAGCCCCCTTAATGCTATTTCTAAAAATTTTGAAAAAATCCTCCTGAAACGGATACTTGATCACAATAATTTGAGTTACTTTCTCTCCGATTCCCAGTTTGGCTTACGTCATAAACATAGCACAATACACCAACTCCTTTGTGTTGTCAACACGATTACGGAAAGCTTCAATAATAAACAGATTTCTGACGGTATTTTTCTTGACATTCAAAAAACCTTCGACCGTCTCTGCCACGACGGCCTCATCTACAAATTAAGCCTAATTTCCTAATTACATCATTATAATTATTAACTGTTTCCTTAAGAATCGTACCTTCTAAGTTAGTTAATTTTGAATTTTCCTTTACAGGCTAAATTCTTGCAGAATATCCCCAAGGAACAGTTTTATCTCCCTCTCTTACTGCCTTTTCACATATGACTTCCTTCTCAAGCCTCTGTCTCTGCTGACGACGACACCCTCCTCACCCAATCCAACAACGTCAACACAGCTAGGAAAAAATTCACAAGCACCTCAACAAAATTGAAAAATGGTTAACTCTTTGGCGTATCGCCGTTAACACAGATAAAACAAAAGCCATCATCTTCCGCAAAGGTCATGTTACCCCATGTGCAAAACAACTCAAATTATTTTCCAACCATTCCTGGAACACTGACGTCAAATATTTAGGAGTCTACCTGGATTCCAAATTAACCTTTCGAAAGCACACCTCCCAAATTGACTACAAATGCTGGGCAAAAATTCATAAATGCATCCCCTTAATTCGTCGTTTCTCCCATCTCTCTTTCAAATAAAATTTTGCTCTATAAACAAAAATTAACAATTAATGTCATATCCTCCCTTATGCTTCCTCCCTTTGGGGTCATGCCGCCAAAACACACCTCAAAATACTTAAAATTCTACAAAATAAAATTCTCCGCATCACTGTTAACGCCCCCTGGTTTCTAAGTAATACTATTATTCATAATGACCTTAAAATTCCATTAATAAAAACTGACATTTCCCATCTCGCCCGTAAATTCTAAAACACACTTTCTTACCTCAAAAAACCCTTAATCAAAGCCCAAACACTCTTTGCACACAACTGCAGCATCCACCCCCTACCAATATCAAATATGTACAATTACTTTAATTTATATCCCCTTTAAAACTTAAATTTTTTCAAGAATCAAACAAAGTCTCTTCTACGCCCTCCTTTCTTCCCAACAATCCCTTTCAACCAATAATAATTCACCTTTTCCCGCTTCAAATCCTTCAAGCGTTCGTTCATTTTTGATGGCATATTCGGCCAGTTTCATCCCATCTCTACTGCTTTACCTTACAACACCTATTATCTTGACCGCTACTGGGGTGCTCGTCACTGCAGTGGCGTTTAGGAAATGTATTTTCTTCCTTCCTCTCCTATCAGGAAAGGGGTAAAATACTCAATTTCTCTTATTTCCACTTAATCTTAAGACCATTTTTGGTTATTATGTTTCATACAGGGACGTCTTAAGGCATGGGCCAACTGGGCCCGGGCCCAGGGCCTCGCCTTTGATTGGGGCCTCGTCTCGTTCTCTACTCGGCCTCAATAAGATCAATAATCAGAATAATTTTAATCATCAAATGTTATTCTCGGATATGACTGGTTGAAGACGGTTATTTCTATATCAAAAATTCCTATTTACAACATTTTCTGAGAATCGGGAATTATTAGTTTTATTTCTAAAGCGATATGTGCCCAATTTATTCAAATAAATGCTGCTCTGTTAAGGGCAGTCACAGACATAACAGACACTCCTATCAGCGTCCTTTTATTTATTTGCACACATGAGTTAAGGATCGTTCCTGAATTTACAAGAGATACACTTAAGCTCTCAACAGAAGTGACAAAAACACATTCCCTATTTTGTGACAGGCGTCAGGTCTAATAAAAGGAGGGTTGAAATGATCCTGAAGGAAATCACACTTTTTTGAAGAAACGAACGGCCTACAGTTTTAAATCGGCAATTCCTTCCTTTAAATTTAATTTCTTTGAAACAGCAAAAAGTAATTATGTTTTTATTTTTGAATGGTATTTCTTTGAGATTTAAGATAATAAACAAATATTTATATAGCATTAAAAAAAGTAAAGTGATATGTAATTTTATGGGCTTTTTTTACAGTGAGAATTATAAAAATAATATCCAATTTGAAAAATTATGCTTTTGTGTATGTGTGTGATAGTTTTCTCTCTCTCTC
>BMAW01120382.1:0-31981 GCA_019974015.1 Nephila pilipes
CAGCCAATCGCATTTTTTTATTTAGATTGACGTAAATAATATAAGCTACACGCAATTAAAATTAAAGCAAACGATATGCACCCTGTTAAATTCAATATATTTCAAGCTAAATGTACTTAAATTGAAAGGAAACTAAATTGTTAAATTGAATATAAAAACATAAAGAAAAATTTAACATTAAGCCTATGGATAGAACTGTATTAATTAGATATTTGAATAATATCCCAGTTCATTTTGACTGCGGAGCTGTAAGAAGATTTGAAGAAAAGAAGCAAACGATCTTTTCTCCCCTCACTTAAGTTTTAAATTTGTAAATGTTAAGTTTGAAATAAATGAATAGTTATTTGCCTCTAAAAAAAATCAAAAGTAAATATTACGAAAAAGTCGTTTGCTTCAATGATTATAGTACAGATTTGCTCCTGTACGATTGGCAACAAAAACATTATTATTATGTGTTTGTTCTATAAATTATTCAGTCGGTCGATTGTTGTAATGATTGAAGATGTTTCTGTTTGCATTAAAATAAGTGTTATTTAAAATCTCCAACATTTTAAGTTTCTTTTACGTGGAGTGCAGTCCGTTTTCGGTGTGGCTAATTAATTTAATGAAACAGTTTTGTGTAACTAAAGTGGAATGTTTAATGTAACAGCTCTCCGGAACGACAGAAAAGTTGCTTGCATTCCGCACACGATCTGAAAGGAAATTATGGGGAATTGACGGTTTCATCAACACACCCCTTCCCCATAGCAAACCATGGTCATAAAAAAATCTAATTTACATATTCAAAAATTGAAAAGTGATTAGATACATGAAGTGGTCCAAGACAACAATATATACCCTACCTAAAACAATAGACCCTTGGGTGGCTAATATATTTACTCGTTTTTCTTGTCAGTTTTCCCGTCAAAAAAAGATACAGATTTCGTTTCAAACTGATAACTTTTTGGTTCCTTTTCATTAAATTCCTACTATTAGCTCCCACTCTCCCTATATATATATTGTTCAAATTTTCAATCGTTAATAAAATACTTTTTATTCATCCACTCAAGATCAGATACATTTTTTAAGACTCGTAGTGGATGACACTCGATGTTATTACAGTTTTTTCAAATATTAATTATATTTAGTTGGTGAAAATGCAGTTGAATCCTACCAGTTGGCGCGATTTCAAAAATTGCCAAACTTAGAGAGTTTTTTTTTTTTTTTTTTGGTCCACGAAGCGGTCCAGGGTAGCCACATTTGGCAAAATACCGCCAAATAATTCCTGTCGCCAAGGCTGGTTGGTCTAAACTGCATTCTAACCATTTAATTTACCAGATGAATTTATTTTGCCACTTAAAATTGTGATTCTGTCATATGTATATACATATTTATATTAGTTGCAATTATTTAATAAAAAGTAACTAAAATAAAAAATTTCTTTGTTGACCTGTAAGTAGGAATCGACTTAAAAAGATTTTTTTTATATTACTATTTATATAAAAAAAAAAATCACTAAATAGTAAATAATGAGCTAAAAAAGGCTTCCTATAAACTAAGAACACAAGCATCGGTGTGATTTTCAATGTTAAAATTTTTTCATTTCAATCTATGTCATTCCGCTGTCTGTAAGTAGTAGTCTGTGGGAGTTGATCATAATGAATGTAATTTAATTCGGAATGAAAGTTATAAAATACAGGGTTATTCAAAATTATTAATCCGATTTCGAAATTACATATTATCAAAACATGGAATGATAAGTAATATACTCGTACATGAATGCAAAGGGAAAATATGGAAGTTTTTTAATAAGTTTTCGATATAACTTCTTTAATTACACGTAAAATGTTAATCCAAAACACATACACTAATTCGCATGCACTTTACCCTTCCAAATTCCTAAGGGAATAAATTGCATGGGCCCCATATCTGGTGACGTAGATGGCCAGCTGTGTAACATCAAGCCATCTGGTCGACTGCGACCAATCCAACTACGAGATAACTCCGTAAAAGCTACTAAAACAGCTTTCGAGAAATAGCTTCACGAACACACTTGGGCCATCTATTTTGTTCACAGTATAAAACTTACACAGTTTTCTTTTGTATTCACGAAGTACTTATCATTTTGTGTCGTTTACTTTTGAAAATAGGGAATTTTGAAATCGGATGTATCATTTTGAATAACCATGTGTGATGAAAACAATTGAAAGTTTTTGAAGATTTGATTTCACTTGGAACGGAAATGAAGATCGTCCTTTGCTTTATTGTTTAGTATGTGGATGTGAAATGGAAAATTAATTATTTCCTATTAAATTTAAACATTTTAAAACTATTCTCTATGATGCACAAGATAATTCTTTAAGTTTTTATTTTTAATGAGTTTATCTGAACAGCAAACAGTAGCGTTACATTTTTTTTAAAAAAACATAATGATTGTTTCTAATGGAACTCACTTCGATTCTTATCGAGTCTCAGAACTGATAAAAAATATGGAAGCACATACTCTAGATGAGTCACTTATTTTGCTTGCATGCTAAGAAAATGGTCGTGACAGTGCTAGAAAATGAAGAAGCAATTAAAATGAGCAAGATTCATCTGTCTTACGATACCGTTCCCATGCTTTTTATAGAAATGTCTGATATCAAGAAAAATGTATGCAATAATAGATTTCGTATTCAAATTTTGTGTACAAATTTGATGAGTCGACAGACATTACCAACAAGGTGCAGCTCTTAGCATACTGCAGTTTTATCAATGGTGATTCAATAGGAAATTAGTTTCTTTTTCGAAAAGAATGAAATGTGTTTACAAAAGGTGAGGGCTTTTTTAACATTTTAAAATAGCTACCTTGATTTAAAAAAAAAGTAGTATGTCATTTTATGGGAGTTTATGCTGAACACAATAGTTCATGGAAAAACGCAGTTCGTAACAAATATAAATGTTTATTAAGTACGGAAAAGACAACGTACAACAACACGTGCAGTAGGATGCAACAACCGCGAACAAGCTGTTGCCATGTTCCTTATACTTACAATAGATACGATTAAGATTAATAGAATCAACTACATTTGATAATAAACTGCTATGTCACAGGCCATTAACATGGAAGTCGTGTATATGCAATTTTACATTTTACATGGAAGGCTATGTTAAGAGCTTTCTATCTCTCGTAAAATATCAAAATGAGAATAACATCATAATTTATTGCCTTATTTATAGGGTGATCTTGATGGCAAAACCAAGAAATGGAAGAAAAATTAAAAGAGTTTTAGATCCAGTTGTTCAAATGATAAACTTTATTAAAAGAAGACCTGTCAAATTACGTATTGAAAATAATGTATTGATATGACGTATTGAAAACACTTTATCTTGATATGATTTCACAATAGGTATGGTTACTTTTACACAATGACATGAGGTAGCTATCAACGGGGAAAGTACTTACTCGTGTGCACGAGTTGACAAGAATTCCTTTATTTTTT
This sequence comes from Nephila pilipes, assembly GCA_019974015.1. Classification (NCBI taxonomy): domain Eukaryota; kingdom Metazoa; phylum Arthropoda; class Arachnida; order Araneae; family Nephilidae; genus Nephila; species Nephila pilipes. The sequence continues at coordinate 3,462 of BMAW01120382.1, forward strand.
TGTTTCAACATATGAAACAATTACATTTTTGTATTGCCAAGTTATATTATTTGGACGATATATGGATGCTTCAATTGCCAAGTCGATTAACTCCATTTTTTGAATCTTATTGAATTTTAATATCAAAGCGCTTGATTGACTCCTAACTGTGTATATTCAAAACAAGTTTCTCTAATAATAAGTATTAGCCCCTTTACGTAACAAAATCTTTTTAGCCATTGAATACTAAATTTATTTCTGAAGCCAATCTGATTAACTCCATACTATAATGTATTTATAACATAATAAAAAAAAAAAAAGCCCAGAACATTTTTTCGCTATATTAATGATATACATTCTATAAAAAAAAAAAAACGACACACCAAGAAAGAGTCCCGATTTCGTATGCGAAGACATTTGGACCGAACATGCAAATGATTAAAATTTGGTATCCAATGGATGAATAGCGAGAGCCACTGCGCATCGGAACTGCGCACTCAGCAGGTGTATATAAGAAACGATTCTCAGTGTGATGGTCAAATTTTCTGTTGCATTGCGATTTAGGATACCTTTCAACGACGGAAAAAATGCCTCGCCGCATAATTCAAACTCGTTACGAGCAACTGTCAGAGTTTGAAAGAGGTCGTATCATTGGATTGAAAGAGGCAGGTTGGGCAAATCGGAGAATCGCTCGTCATATGAGTAGAAGCGATGCGGCGATTAGAAGATGCTGGAAAGAACGGGTAGACAGTGGCAGATTTCAGCGTCATGATGGTAGCGGTCGACCTAGGGCCACAGTAGATCGTGAAGACAGAGTGATTGTCAGATCAACAGATCATCGCTTTCACTATTGCACGCCACATAACTAGGCCTTCAACCAGGAGTTATGGTACGGGGTGCCATTTCTCTTGATAGCCGGACCCCTTCGGTCGTCATTAGAGGCACATTTACAGCACTGCGGTACGTTAACGACATTCTGAGATCTATTTTGCCTCTCTCTCCAATCGAGCTATGATGGCCAACCAGTTCTTTCTCCAATCGGGATATGATGGGAAGGCGACTGCATCTACCAAGGAATGTTGATGATCTCGTCCGACAATTGGCGCAAATGTGGTAAGAAATACCACAGGAGACCATCAGGGAGCTTTATCACTCTATGCCACGTCGTGTGGCAGCATGCGTCCAGGCTAGATGTGTGTCAACACCTTATTGAGCTCATTACTTTGTAACTATGTAACTCTGAAATAAATCATTCAATTTTTCTGACATTTTAATCATTTTCTATTTTGTACATAATTTTCCTATCAGCCCATTTTTGTCTCCATTGGACAATCCCTTTTATGAGCGTAGTTTTTTTTTTTTGTTTTTTTTTGTTTTGTTTAGAGTGTATAATAAAAACCCGTAAAAGGAAAGCACCGTTTCATCTGGTTCAAATGACGCATCAGGCCTTTTTCCTTGCAAGTACTTTAGAAAATTCTATCTATAACAGAAAGGTAACTGTTACAGAGATACCAGTAAATAAGCTCAAAATGCACTGGATAAAATTAGAAAAGTCGACCAACCCTCGTAAAATTCAAGTGTGACTTGAACGAAGATACCGAATTTAATGCCATTAATATAAGAAAATATGGAGCAGGTAGACCACTATGTCTGAAAAATGTAAACCAGCCTTAATTCCATCCAACAGGTAAAACTGTGACAAGAGAAAAGAGGAAAGAGTGAGGGACTTGTTGAAAAAAATTCATTCCTCCTATTAAACATGAGTATACTAAAACTTAAAGGCATGCTTGTCTAAAGTGCGACCCACGGGGAGCATGTGGCCAAAAAGCCTTTAAAATGCGGTCCAAATGCAATTTATGAAAATATTTAAATTTGCACATTTTTATTTAAAAAAAAAATGTTTGCAATATTTTTTATATATAATCGATTCGTTGACATTTATTTTGAAATAAAAATTTAAAAACATCTCAGTATGTCATGAGAATTTACGTTTCGAATAAACTGCATTAATTTTTGATTTAATTAAAGAGTTTGAAAGTAGATTTCAAGATTTTCGAAAAAAGGAAGAATATTTTAATATATTTTCTCTAGAAATAAATAAATTACCTTCAAATCTTCAAATGGAAAAAGTGACATTCAACCGAAAGAAAATTTGGGAATGTTTCTTTACAGGAGTTTTATAAAGATTACCTTCCCAGCGGTAAATATCTTAATTTTCACAATCATGCTTTATTAATGTCTTCAGCTTTTGGCAGTACCTATATCTGTGAACAATTATTGTCAAGAATGAAGCTTACAAAAATCAAAAACAGGACAAAGATCACTGACAAACATATTGAAAATGCATTAAGAATTGCAACCTCGTCTATTGAACCCGATATCGATTTGCTTGTTCAACAAAAGCATATTCATCCATCTCATTGATTCGAATTTTTTCCATCTTTATGAAATCCAAACTAAATGAATCGAAATTTTTACAAATTTAAAATGAATATGTGCCTATACATATCTAATTCAAATTTAAGAAAATTACAATAAAAAACAGTTAATTTATTTTAATAAAACTACATAGAGTTAATTTTTATTTCAATTTGTAGAAAAAATATTATATGCGTGGCCCAGCATTTTTTTTTTTTGTAATGTGATCCTCAAATTGTCATAGTTTAGACACCTATGCTTTAAGGACAAATCGTCATGACGGGAACTCAAATACAGCTAACGAAGAAGACATCATTTATATTGATGATATATCAATTTAAACAAAGTAATAACATTCGTAAAATTATATAACAGTACAAAAATAGTTATTATTCATTTTTTGCTAAAATCTTTAATAAAACATATATTTATATAATGAAATTTTTCCCTATTAGAAAAATAATTCGAAAACTGAATTCGAATTAATAATTTTCTTTCACTTGCCAAATCGATTAACTCCTTTAATCACGAAAAAATTGTAGTAGCTCTTTCTTGCATTCAAATAGGTTAAATAGCTTAAAGCAAAAAAATAATGAATGCTTCTGTAAGATTACTATTTCCCTTCGGTTTTTGAAAATATTTCAAAATATTCCTTAAAGCACGGAAAACTCGCAAACGAATTATTAAAATAAGAATAAAAATATTTTTTTTAAAATCTGAGGGGGAAAGTAATTCCACAGAAGCATTCATTATTTTTTGTTCTTTCGGATGCACTTTATTGCATTCAAACAGATCAATTAGCAAAGATGTGAGAATTAAAGTCGAAATCCCATAGGATTAACAATGCATCCACGAAATCATAATGGCGCGCAGACGGGAACCTTAATTTTAGCTTTATAGGTTTTTTTAAAAAAAATTTTTTCAGAAATGTTTTTTACTCTCTCTTTACTACTTTAATACTTACTGAGTTAACTGTTTTCACAAACGTAAGAATAATTAAAAGCAATATCCTTATTATTAATCAAAAAGAAAATTATTATTGTTATATACAATAATGTTCTTTAATATTGTTAAAGAAAATAAATTGAATAAAAAACCTTTAATATATAACTAAAAACTCGCCGGTTATAATAAAAATAACAACAAAAAAAGCTCGTTTAATTTCATTTCAGTCTGCATAAGGTTCCAAAAGAAAGATAAATTGAAAAAAAAAAAAATTCCTCGATTGCTTCCCTTTCTCTTGCTTTCTAGAAATTTAATAAATACTTTTTATAATATAAAATAAGGAACTAGTAACATACTTTAAAAATCAGTGAATAAATAGACAAAAAAATTACTTTCCTATTCAGAGTTGAAAAATTTTGAGAATTGGACATTCTTGCAAATCATATTCTAGTTTTTCACTAAGATATCTGCATACAAATTAATTGAAAACATCATCTGTTTAATTCCAAAGTTTAAAACACTGACATTTCGTCAATATACAATGTTATATACTATCCTTTACATTAGTTATTATTTAAACTTTTCATATATGTTTGTGCTAGATTATATTAGTTTTTTAAATGATGCTCGTATTTAATACTGACTTAAATACTTTAGTTTCACAGAGTATTTTTGGTGTGATCTGTTTCCCGTTTTGTTTGATTTGTTTTCCTAATATTTTGAAATATTTGTATTTAAATTATATACTTTTACGACATGTTATCCATTCCATGAGAATGCTCATGAAATTTAAAATGTCAGAAAATATTTCAAACAGTCATGATTCTCAAATATTCTCTGTACTTTAGATATTAAACATGTGTTGTACAAAGCACAATATTACGTAAAACAAATGTTAAGAAAATTAATTAGAATATTATTTTTATAAATCAATTTTAAACATCTAAATTTGTAATTTGAAGATGAATCTTGAGACGAATGCTCGAAGTAGTGTTTTGGTAGAAGGAAAATTTAAAATATCCAAATAAAAACAATCAGAGAAACTCAAAAAATATAGTTATTGAATTCGACTGAAATTGAAAATTGAAATAATTTCATTAAAAGTTTAATTTAATGAAAATAAATGGGATCTCATAAAAAAATCAATTTGTTGAATTGGAATATTATTGCCATAAATCCAAAAATTATTTTGATGTCCTTGCCTAAAAAAATCATAAAAATATTATTTATATTTTATTTATTTATGTATTAAGATTCAAGTATAACATCTGCAAAAATACGATTTATAATTTCAACATTATTTGATTTGATCAAAGTAAGCATCATTAGATTTCGTCATCAAACGATTTTTCTTTCACATCCACAAATTCTTTACGGATATTAATTTCTCTTTTAAATGTTTAAATAACATATTTAAATGCATATTTTTAATACAAATATAATGTATCAAGCTCAAAGCAAACAAAGCTTTTAATTTCTTCTTTTCTATTCTGATCAGCAGTTACAAGAGTGATTCAAAACAGATTAAATAAATGAAGCTAACCAAACAGGATAAACGATATTATTAGATTTAAAATTAGGGAAAAAAGGAATGTTTATTCTTATAATAGGAAACGGAAACTTAGAATTTAATACCATAAGTGGAAAAACGGAAATGCGAAATATATTGGCACAAATGGCAAAGCGGAACTAAAGAATTTTAAGCCACGAGTGACAAAACGGAATAAGGAAATTTTTATTATGATGGCAAAACGGAATAATGAAAATTTTTATTATGATGGCAAAACGGAAGTATAAAATACATCGACATGAGTGGAAAAACGGAAATATAAAATATATCTACGTGAGTGGAAAAGCGGAACTAAAGAATTTTATGCTTTGAGTGGCAAAACGGAATAAAGAAATTTATTTCTGGATGGTAAAACGGAAATCCGAAATTTATTGACATGAGTGACACAATACAAGCACAAAAAAAAAAAAAAAAAAAAAAAAAAAAAAAAAAAGAAATAAAAGAATTCAATGCTAGAATGGAGCAGTGAAAACAAAAAGTTTAATTTTTATGTAGCACATTATCGTCCGTGGAATTTGTCCAAAATTTGTTAACATGTCTTTTGAATTTTGAAAAAAAAGTTTTTGTCAGTCAGTTTTTAAAAACAGTTCACGGAATAATTTAAATTGGAGTGGAATGTTCATTCAGATTATTTAAAGTAAGATTATGGTTATTTTTGTGGTAATTTATAAGTTTTATTTTGTTAAATCAATTTTTAACTTTGCTTCATTATAGATTCTGTTGTAATATTTCTACTAAATATGAGTAAGCAAACGATGTTCTTATGTACAAGTAAAAGTAAACGCATTTACTTTTCTCGAATTAATACTTTTTCAAATGCAGTTAGATTCTACAAAGTTTGTTAGATTACGGTAATATTTGTAAATTAGGAATATTCAATACATGCAAAGTAGTTATTAATTAAATAGGAATATTTTCTAACAATCACGAAATTCTTACCGTTGGACATTACATAAATGTAAAGTAAAAAGATCGTGTGCTTATACTTCAGGAATTAAAGTTTATTTGCGCTTTGCAAAATATGAAAATTTTTGTACTTTGGTAATGATTTTGTGTATCGATTAGCGTATTATTACTTCTGCTTAAGAAAATTTTCTCTCTCTTCTCTTCAATATCAAATTCTTTTTAAAAAATAATGAATTGCTTTTGTTCTCTTAGTAACACATATTACATTAATTATCATCACTAAATTAGTTTTACATTTCCTGTCCTTAAGATGCATTACATAATTTAATGTAACGCAAGTAAGCAATTCTGCTGAAATATTTTCTGAATTACATTGTGGAACGTTTTCGAAATATAAAACTTTTAATGAAAGACAATAAATGCATAAATACAAAGTGTAAATATTAAATAACTAGACTGATGCTGTAAAAAACCAATTTTATTTTGATTTCATACGTATTCACTTATTATCACTTTCAATATACACCCTTCCTTTATCTCAACAACGTTCCTTGCTAATCTTCCAAGTTCGAAACAGCCCTAGAAGTCTTCTGTCAGCTCCTTAGAGACGTGTGTTGCTTTCTCTTTCACAAATTCATCGGATTCAAATCTTGTTCATATATTATTCCTTTTATGCAGAATTCACCTATAGAAACAGATAGAAGTCACATGGCGCAAGATCCGTCAAATAAGGTGAATGATCTGACACTGGAATACTGTACTTGGCTAGACACCTCTCGACAGACGATGTGGAATGAGCCGGCGCATTATCTTGATGGAAAATTTTGCCGTGCGGATTCTTTGTCAATTTCCACAGTCTCAGCATGCGCACGAATGCTTAACCGACTGTCAAATCGAACCAGATTACTGATTTTTTCGATATAGTCATCTGGATAAACTTAACAGAATAAAAAAATCCATAAAAGGTTCTATCACTAAAATGGAAACCTTTGTAAATGAAAGAGCTGTCATTACAGATACATCATCTATCGAAATAAAAGTGAAGCTGAAGAAGATCGAGAAGCTACAAACAAAATTAAATGAGCTACGTGAAAAATATGAAATTCCAGATGTTAGCGATATTGAATAAATTGAATCGGACTTGGATGACGCAGATAATCGCTTAGGAGAAATGGAGGTAAGCTTGAATATCTTACTTCATTCCTTTAAGAATTCTGTTGTTAATGAAAATGTAAACAAAAGTTATATGAACTTTAAAACACATATAAAACTTCCAGAAATTCTACTTCCTATTTTTACTGGAAAGTAGGAGGAGTGGTCAAATTTTAATACTCAGTTTACTAATTTAATTACAAATAATGAATAATTAAACGATTCTAAAATATTATTCTATTTACGTGCATCATTAAAAGGCGATGCGAAACATATTGAAACATCTGACGATAGTTTTGCATCATTATTTGCTGCCTTGAAAGAACGATTTGAAAATATAAGATAATTTAACGACACACGTTTATTATCTATAATTAATTATGAAAAAAATCCATCAAGGTTCACCAAAAGAATTACTTTAATTGACTGTATTAAGAAAAATTTAAGAGACTTAAATTTTTTTGAATATGAACGAAATAATCTATCAGATGTTTTATTAAAAAACATCATTCTTCAAAAAGTTGACAAAGAAACTAGAGAACAATCTGAATTTTCTTTGAAATCAACATAAGTTCCCGAATTTGAAACATTGATGCAGTTCTTAGAACAAAGTAGTGCCGTGCTAAACATTTTTAATCGTTCTCCTATCGTGCAAACAATGAGAAAGAGCATTCCTATCCATTACAAAACTAAAACTTTAATGATTCAGAGCAATGAAAAATTTAAAACAAAAATCTGTGTTTTATGTAAAGGTTCACATTTATTTAAAAAAATGCAATAACTTTAAAAAAAAAAAAAATGGAAATTATTAAACGATATGAAACTGTAAAAAAGCATAAAATGCAGATGAAAGTTTCCGAAAAAACTTAGACATTTTTCTTGTTCAAAAAATTACAGATTTAACTCCAACTTCTTATTTAGTTATCTCTGATGAATTTTCAAATGATTTTATTAAACTGGCAGATCCTACCTTTTTTAAACCGGGAAATATCCACGCTTTAATAGGTGTTGAACTATTTTTCAGAATTTTAAAACATGATTCATTTAAAGTAAATGGTAAATTAATTATGCAGATGTCAGAGTTTGGTTGCATCACAACCGGATATCCTAAATAAATTATACTATATACTAAAGTACTCTGCGGTTTAATGAAAGATTATGAAACAGACGAAAATTTAAGACAATTTTGAGGGGGGAAATGGGAATCAATCGATATAAAACATGAAGACTTTAAAAATTCAGAGGAAGATCAGGCTCTGAAAATTTCAGAAGAACTATATTTCAAAAAGATTGTTATGAAGTGCAGTTACCCTGGAAAAGGGATTGGAAAGATTTTCTCAATAACTGTACTGTAGCAAAACAACGATTGCAAAGTTTGCAAGATAGACTCCGCCCGAACTCATGTTTCATTTGGATTGGGAAGGAATAGTTATTCGCAGAAATCAATCTCAATTAAAGTCTTCAAGGTTAGTGAAGAGAAAACCGCATTATCTGTATTACTTAAACAAGTTATCTTTTTCTTCTTGATGCCCTTTAAGACTTTCCTGGGGCCGCGGTAGCCTAGTGGTCAAGGTCGTGGATAGCGGCTGGCGGTTTTCGTTCAGTCGCGGGTTCGATCCTTGGCCACCAAAGACCCGCCGTGTAGCCGGGGCTGATGCCCGTTAAATCTGTTCGGGGCCCAAAGTCCTCCCGTTGGCGGGGGGTGGATGTTAGGAGAGGGGGGTGCCAGCTCAGGTGTCGTCCTCGTCACTTGACCGTGGTTCAAAATTACGAGGTCCGTCGCCAATAGCCCTCGTGTTGCTTCTAGTGCGACGTTAATAAAAACTAAACTAAACTAAACTAAATTAAGACTTTCCTACGTTTACGTGCATCAAGTGTTGTGAATCTCCGATTCGATTATTATCCAACTTTTAGTATCCCTTTACAATGAAGTAGACTGGATTTTCAATGTTCGGCTTATTTAAGACTTTTAAGCAGCCTAGATATAGCCTTCATTAAATTGTATAATTGCATCACATGCTGCCAATTTCTCAGTTTTCAAACAAACAAAAATTTCTCTGGGTTCTCTTTATCATATTACACCTTTTAAAGATTCATTGGCATTTTGGGTTTGGGGAAATTCATCTTGCATGTTGGAAGATATTTTGATAGCGATATTGCGTAGAAAATCATCGTAAACGAACATTAAAGTTTCATTTCTGGTAACAGAATGCTACTTTCAGTTATAAAAAAAATTGACACAGACTATTATAAAAATGCTTATAATTCAAGTTCTAAGTAAGATAGAAACTATTCTAGAAAGCTAAGAAATCAGGCTTTAATAATAGACTGTGAATAAAAAAAAGTCAACTATTTGACCGAAAATTGGGTTTAAAGATGAGAGCATACCTTAAACCTAGCACTAAATCTAAACGTATTATGTACCCATTTTGCTGAATAATATAGTGAACAATTAACCTTAGAGATTTAAAATTAAAAATAAACCCAGAAATTTAACAGCCATTTCATTGTTGCCACCTAAGAAAAGAGTAATACATGTCTGCCCTATTTCGCTCCTATTTCCTGTTCTACATATCAATCAATCAATCAAGTAAAACACACATGTAAGTTGGTAAAGAATTGTGCTTGCATTTTTCAAAAAATTACAGATATGAATGTAAGCTTCTAATTTTTTTTAGTTTGAAATTTTTTTATTCTTTTATTGACAGTTAGTTGATCTATATTTGATTAATTCCATGTTTGCTTTTATATTTTATTTTCAAAACATTAATTGTGATGTTTATTAACTAATATGGTTGGAATTTAGCATTATTTAGAATAAAATTGATTTTAAATTATTAGAATTATGATCTAAAATTATATCAAAATCTTAATTTATGATGAATAAGTCTTTCATTAATTAAGAATTGTTTATTATTTGTATTATAAATAAACATGTGGTTATGAAGTTGAAGAATTCAATATTATTTTGAATTAGATGCATTTTATATTGGATTCAATAACAAAGAGCAAAATATATATTGATATTTGGGAAAGAAAGTAAATTTTAAAATTCTCAGTTTAAGTAATATAAGCAACTATTAAGTTTATTATTTTTTTAAAGAAAAGTAAATAAACTTTGAATTTCTATTCTGTGAATGAAGAATTAGTTTGTTCTCCTTTAATTTGGGGAAATGGTACCATATCTAAAAGCAGTTAAATGAGCCTATTTTGTTGCTGTAATATTCTCTAAACTTAAAAAGATTTCAAAGTCTGTTCATTGATAAACTAAATTCTTTCTATCTTCCATATCCACATTTTTTTTATGACAGTTACTTAAGAGGTAGCTTAAACAGGGTATAAAAAATGTAATAAATACTTGAATTTTATTTCATGAAAAAACATTGTGTAATTTTTTTTATTTTCATGTGATTTAAACATGAAATTTCTTTTAAGAAATTAAATGATGGGACTGGAAGCATCAGTAAATTTGCATAAATCATTTTTGTGTGTGAAAGATATTTTAGTAATTTCCTTTCAAATTATTAGCACATATGTAAACTTTTTTGTTACTTTTAGGATTTAATCATATAGCACATTTTAATCTATATATTCCTGCAATTTGGTTTGTTTCTTTCCATGAAACTAGAATGAGTGCTACATAATCATTTTGTGGCAAATCCCCAATGTTGATTTCCATTACAGAATATCATGTTGATTTGAGGGAAGAGTTAAATGCATATTTTGTGAAACATACAATTATATCTCAAGGAAAGAAGCCAACAAAAATTGGTGATGTATCATTGAAAGAAAATTCACCGAAACAAGGAAGGTGCTAAGTAATATGGTTATGATTGAAAAAGTACTGATTAAAAGAGCAATGTAAGGATTGTTATCTTTACATCCTGTTAGGATGTTGCAAGCTGCATCAAATAGGCTTGTAAAACAAGTTAATTCTTGTCTGATTTTGGAAGATGGTTTTAAAAGACTTTTTGGTTTTAAAATTGTCTACATATATATTTTGCTGGTTTCTGTTATTGATTTACTATTGAATAACTATTGAATGTATTGATTACTTAAATATCTCTTCATATTTAGCATAAAAGTATATCATTTTTTTTTTTTCATTTGCATTGCATTCAATAAAATTATACTTTTTTTTATGAGATTTAATGCTATTTTGTAAAAATGTTAATTTTAATTTATTTTTGCTGTTTTTAAAGATTTAGTATGAACTTAACAGTCTGATTCCTACTTTATTCTTGATTCTATTAACAATTTATTTTAAAAAGGAATAATTTTGTTCTTTTAATATTTTAATAGTAAATAAGGTATTTTTACAGCATTCCCCCCCCCCTGATTATAGCAAAAAGTGTTCTGTTTTCAGTCGTAATCCATTAATATTTTAAAACTTTTTTCTCCATGTATCTAGAATGTTATATATATTTATATTATTTTCTTGCAGATAAAAGAATTTGACCCAAATAGTCAAAAATTTGAAGAACTAGAAAATGAAGTTGAAGCAGATGCTCTTGTTTCTACTTATCCAGATAGCTCAAAGGCATGGATAATTTATATGATTTATCATCTGAAACTAGCAGAAGTTACCAAAGCAAGGATGATAGCGAAGAGAGGCATTCAGACTATTAATTTCAGGTTGAGTATTATTTTTTACAAAATTCTTAAAATTAATTGAAATGCATTGTTTATTTTAAAGTTACATAATGTATTTAAAAGAGGGGGGCAGCTAAAGATATAATTCTGATTGAGAGGAAGTAAACTAGATTTTCAAATTTCATATATGCCTGTTTAACGACAAAAAAAAAAAAAAGGTGTCATGATAATATAATTGTGGGAAATTAATAATTTATTGTTTTTTGTAAACTTTTAAGTCTGTTAAATCTAACTTTTAAACTTTCCCCGCTTTTCACCATTGAAATTTGTAAGGAAATTATATGTTATTAACTTTGGGATGGTTTTAAATGGCAATTTATCCTGTCTTCTTTTAAATCTCAAACATTGCAGTGTGTGCTTTTTTAAAAAAAAAAAAAAAAAATTATGCTTATAGTATTAAATAGTAGTGTAATGATTTTTCGGTATTTCTCTGTTATAGCATCCCCGACTATGAATCGCCAAGTAACTGAGAAATATGCACTCCCTCTCCCAAGATCTTTTTGCAAATGGAAATATTTCAGAATTCTTTTATTATAGATATTCTAAATTTTAAACAAAATAACTTTTTTTTTCTCCTCATGCTCAAAATTTTTTTTCATCACGAAGATAAAGGATTTAAACTAAGCTGACTGCTGAGAAAGGAATGGAAAAGTCTTTGCTGTTTGAAAGAATGCCTCTGGTATAGTGTTTGTAAATGAAGAAGGTGGGGTGCACATCCCTAAGAAAAATGCAAATTTTATTCTCATGGTATCTTAATTATTTTTCTTAAATGATCTTTACTTTGTAAATTTTTATAACTTGATAAAATTTCATCAATACTTGGAACAGTTTTAAATAGGAGAAATAAGATTGATATTGTATATTATTTACTTTTTAGCAAAGGGTAATTCTGAACTAAAAATTTGCTTCTGTCATGGCAATAACGATACATCCTTACAAGGAAAATTATTTTCTGGGTATGCCCCTGCTAAATTAATTTTTGTAGATTACCTTATTTACAAGGTTTGACTAACAAGTATCAGGACTTTTTTTCAGTCCAATGGAAAGGAAGGGAGGTAAATCTCTCTTAAGTGACTCGGAATGTTACACCTGCTAAGAGATTCATGTCCATGACCTCCATTCTGTTGTAGTGTCTAGATCAGGGGTCGCCAAACTTTTTTGATCATCGCCCCCTATATAATTTTTCGAAATCTCCATAGACCCCCACAAAGGTAATTTTCAGGTAATTAAAATAAAACTATATTAGTCTAAATATTTAATAAATCAGAAACAGTAAGTAAAGTAGCTACAGATTTTTTACTTCTTAATGAGATGAGTGTGCCTGATGTTTCTTGGCAAGGTTCGCTATATTGGGTTCGAAATTAGTCAATTTTAACCGTAAATCCCTTTGAAGCTCCACATTTAATTTATTTTTGTTTTTAGTTAAAATTGAATTAACATGACTGAAACCGGCTTCAACCATATACGAACTTGGAAATGCCAGCATAAATGGCTGAGCCATTTCGTAAAGTTTCACATATTTTTGCTTTATATTTATATTAGTCCAAAATTTATGTATTGTCAAATTTTTAATAAGCGTTTTTGCTTCAAGATCGGACAATAGTTCAGCAAGCTCATCTTGTATGTTGATGTCGACGTTATCAATTTGCCCCGAAAATGGCACAATAATCCAATCAGGGATGTCGATGTTTTCCAAATCAACAAAGCTCAGTTTAAAATCGCCGCTTAATTTTTGAAGATGATTTGTATATATTTCCAAGTCTTCTTTTATTTTTAATTGTTGCAGATTTGAAAAATACTTAAAACCTCGGTAATGCCCTACCATAGAAGGTGCACCATCTGTGGCTACTGCTATTATATTTTCAGGCGGAATGTCATATTTATTTAAATATTCTTGTAAACATCTAAAAATTGTCACTCCCTTCCCATTGGTTTCAAGATATTTAGCAAATAAAAATTCATCAATGACTTCTCCTTTAATTTTACTGAAATATCTAACATACGCCATAAGAATAGCAGAAACGCCAAAAACAGATTCATCAAGTTGTATAGAGAACTTGCAATTTTTTAGCTCCGAAACTACTGTGTTTTCTATTTCTTCGGCCATTTCGTCAATACACTGTTTTACAGAATTTGCACTTAATCGCAAAGACTTTAAAACATTAGTAGAGTCTTTTTTCATCACATTCTCAATGACGTCTTTAATTGCAGGTACTACAATTTCTTCTGCGATTGTGTGGGGTTTCCCCCTCTTTGCTATATTAAGCGAAATCTTGTACGAAGCAATTAATCCTCCTTCATTTTCAATTTCAGTAGACTGTTTCATAAAACTTTTTAGAGTTGGTCGACATGTGGATTTTTCTTTGAGTTTTTTGAAAAATTCTAATTCTTCATTTCTTTTATCTGAATGAAGCCTTTCAAGATGATCTTTCATTTTTTACGGTTTCATGTATTCATTTCCAAAAGTTTTTTCGCATATAAGACGCATAGGAATAGTTTCATTTGTCGGTGAACAAATAAATCCAAATTTTAAGTAATCCAATGAATAATACCGACATTTCTTTTTAGATACTGAAGCTGTCATTTTTAAATTGGGGTTCTGTAAATAAGTTAAAATTATGTTGGTATATTATACTAATCCACATTATTAAAGCTTACCTTTTCACAAGTAACAGTAATTAAAATTGATATCAAAACTAAACGAATAGTTTTATAGAAACAATAACTAATTATCCAATGGTAGATATAATAGTAGTAATAATGACACTACAAGCATTTAATACTGTTCACAAAAATAGCTGAAAATGCATATGATATTTGCGTTTGTAGCATCCAGTGTAGAATTGGACAAGCGCACATATGCATCTGACTCATATGCAAGGCTCATATGGTTTGCGATGGAGACAAAGGGCGAACCAACAACACGATGCGTAACTGCCGTAGAAAACTAAAACCACAAACATAAGAAAGAAAACGGAGTACTGAAGATTCCCTTCGCGCTTAATGCATAGAAAGCCAACGGCAGTGTCGTCGCTTGCCAAGTCTGCACCAAAGGCTCCTAATTGGTTGATGAGTTCACCAGCAAGAGACACGGATAAGCCTCATTCGCTCTTCTGGCTACATACTATGAGTCGTGCAAATTACAAACTGGTCACAAGGTCAAGTTGTGACGTCACTGTATACATACAAAAACACATAAGGAAAAAAGGGGCAGATTGTTTTCTGATTTATTATTTTATTTTCTATAAAGGATATAATATTAAGTCAATTATAAAAATATTTTAAATTTTTACGTACGCAGTTAGATATGTGTGATTTGCGTATTAAGAACTGTTTTTCCTTCGAGTCCCAATAGACCCCCATTCGACCCCTTGGGTCAGATAGACCCCCTACTGTTGTTAAATAGACCCCTAGGGGTCTATATAGACCACTTTGGCAACCCCTGGTCTAGATCATGGCCAAAGTGAAAATATATTTATTGCTTGCATCTTTAATGAAAATATGAACCAGGATGTACGTCAAATTTTGTTTTAAAATCCTACAAATCCGCTATGATGGTTCAATATGATCCATGAGGCTTATAAGATAACTCATGTTAAACCATGTCTGGAACATGTGTTTTTGAGCGACACAAAAATTCAAAGATAGTATCAAAAATGAAGAAGGCCTTAGACAATCAACATAGAAAACATTCGAAACATTTTGAACTGCAATTGCAGGTTAAGTGTATGTGTGATGATAGAGGTATTGCATTTAACAAAATCCATAATATATTCAATTGGGATCAATGTTCACATCAATCTCATCATATGGGATTGATGTGAACATTGATTGATGTGAAGTGATGCATCCTGTCCATACATCTCTGTGAGAGAAAGCTACATTTAAATTCCACCTGAACTATTCTTCATTTCAGATCTAGCTCCTACTAACTTCTTTTTTGTTTCCTGGTATTAAAAAAAATTTGAAAGGACAAGTTTTGGGATAATTGATGCAGTTCTCCACAGGGTACCTGAACAGCCTTGTAGAGAATGTTTTAAGGACTAGAAAATTGCTGGAAGTGATGCATTGATGCAAGAGGTTCAAATTTTAAAAATTATTAATTTGTATTTTTTCATCAACAAGTTTCTTCAGTGAAAATGCTGTTTATCCCTCACTCACCTTTAGCTCTATTTTTAAAATCTCGCCTATCACTTAAAGCAATGATTGAAAAAGTACAAAAATGATATCTCTAACCTATTTTGCTGGTGGATCTAGTAAATGTAAAAACTTCAGAATCATCATTTTCGTGAATTTGGATTCATCTTCCACAAATAATAAAAATGGATATAAGACCTGTTGCTGCTTTTTACTATCACTTTCTAGCTAATCGAATTATACTTATATTTCACTTTATTATGATTACATATTCTCATAAAATTAATCCATCTGTTGGTTAAATCATAACAAAAGGAGTTTTAAAAATATTCTCTAGCCTCTATAAGAATGAGAAGCATGAACAAGATTTTACTCATATAATGAGTTTGAATTTTAATTATACTAGCTGTTTGCTTTGATTCTATTGTCTGATATCTTTTAGAATTTCTTCTGGGACTTTAAAAATTGATGCAATGAAATTCTCAATCAAAATAAGTAAAATATATATAGCTATTTGTTTAAAAAAATTTCTCAGAAACTTATGTAAAAAAAGACTTAACATTTAAAGCATAGTAGTTTGTCTTTAAATGGTTTATTAGAACTCCAAAAAGCACTTAATGGAAGAAAAAACTTAACTAACCAATTTTGCTGGTGGATCTGATAAATGTTTTTAAAATTTCATCATTTTCATGAATTTAGACTCCTTAAAGATATATATTCTAGGTCCTCCAAGTTGCAGGTTATTATTAAGCACCTCAAATAAATCTCTCTCTTGAAGATTACTTCCTTTCTTGTAGCAATGCAATTTATGTGACAAAACAAATTATAAATATTCAGAAAGAAATGTACATTGAAGTAAGACATCCATGATAACTTGGAAAAGTTTAAAATAGAATTTAGACATAAGTACAAAGAATGCCCCTCTGATTGTCCAAAAATAAAAATACGAATTCTGAGCATGTGGAATTACTCACCCCCTCCCCGCCTTTTTATTGCGATAAAATGTAGTTTTGTAAAAAATTGTTATTTTAATCATTCGTCATATCAAAATTAAAGTTTTAAATATATTGTGTATACCTGTAAATATATTTTTAATAATTACTTAGTTTTGTTCAAAATTTAGTTGTATCCAAATCATAGATGACAGTTCAGAGACTGTGGCCCATTTTTGTCATCATTGATTTAGTACCTGTATGCCATACCTTGCATTATTTTAATATCAATAAACAAGTAGGAGACAACCATTCTTTACTACTACAAGAATTTTAGAGTTAAACCAGATTGATCATTAATTGAATTCTAAGCATTGAATTAAATATAATCTATCAAATTTTAATTTCACATTCTCAAGAGCTATATATATTCAACAGCATGTATATATCTTGAGTGAACAATATCATTTACATAAATGTTGCTGGAGCATATTAAATTTTGAAAAAAAAAAATTGGTTTAGTTTACATTTGCCAATTCTATATGTGTTTATATTTGATGAACAGTTAATTTTACATTAAAAATGAAGGGGCAATCAAAATTTCAAACACATACTATTACATTCATATTAACTTATAAAATGTTGAAGTTAGAAATAAAAACCTACTTCGTATTTTTGCTTTATTTATTATTATATATCTAATATGAAATATTTCTTGGAAAACAAAACTTAAAAGTATTTAAACTTTAGAATACAGTATTCTAAAACTAGTTCAGATTTGTACTTGTGATTTAATTAAATTTGTAAGTGATAAAATATCTCATGATATGGAATTTTAGTTAGGTAATTATTTTGGTCATTTAATATCTTTTTTAAAATTTTTGAATGATTCATAACATTAATGCATCAAATTCTAAAGTTTTATACTAAGAAAAATCTGAATATAAAACAGAGGATCTTTAAATAAGAAACAAACTATATGTATGCTCTTGTTTACAAAATGGAATATTTTTCAGTTCGACAAAATTAAAGGGATGGTAACAATCAATCAATCTTTAACAAAATTACAGTGATAAAAGTTGAGTTGTAAACATGACACATAAGGAATTGGGTTTCGATTTTATTCCATTGTTTGAAATCGGTTAATCCTAAGATATTAATTTTTGATTATGATCAATTATCACGATACATTCAAAATGACAACAGTATTCATTCATTTTGAATTGTTTGCATGTATGTGTTTTACATATAAAAATATTTTAAATCAGCATTATGTTAACTAGTTAAATATTATACTATAGATTGTTGAATGCTAAATCCTAGAAGACAAATGTCAACTGACTAAATTATGGTGAAGAATAATTTTCTTTTACGTCTTCCTATTTTCATAAATATTTATGTTAAATGAAATGTTCTAATCTTTTATTCATCTGTATATTTATGATTTATTTAATTGCTGATATCTTGAAAATAATTTAATAAATTTTATTTATTAAATTATTTTTAATATTGGAAATAGATTTGATGCTATTCCTTCAGTGTAAAAAAAAGATAGAAAGAAATGTAACTTATTTTGTGAAAATATTGTAAAATGAAATGTAAATGTATTTTATGTAAATAAATATATTTCACTATGCATATTATCTTTGTACCTTATTATTTATAATATAGCTTAATTTTAATGTAAATGTTTTACTGCAAATACGAATATTAGTTTGCTTAGACTCTTTACTTGAGGAATACCAGAAGATAGAAGATTTTTTTTTTTTTTTGTTTTAAACAAATGTGTAAATCATATTCAAACTTTTTCACAATATTTCAGAAAGGATGATGAAAAACTAAATGTCTGGAAAGCCTTATTAAATTTGGAAGCTCATTATGGATCACGAGAATCTCTTTTTTCTATTTTTGAAGAGGCACTAATATATAATGATAAAAAAAAGGCATATTTCCATATGCTAGAGTTGCTGATAGATGCTGATAAAACAGAGGTAAAAGGAAATTTTTACTAAATAATTAATTACTTGACAAATCATATAAAACTCTTACTGATAACATTTATATCAAGTTGTATAAGTTTACATTTCTTTGATTTAATCAGTAGTTATTGTTTGCTCACTAATGTGCAAACTATGTACTGTTACCTTTCACTGCAAATAATGTGGAGTCAAAGCAAACAGTACATTATTTTAAAAGACATTTAATGAAAAATGAAATTAATGTGTGATGTAAAAGTTTGTATTAGTTAATATATCCTTCTACATTATAAGTACCATGTATTTTAGTGCTCATGCTAATGAAAAATAATTTATTGATCAAGTGATTTGTGAAATCCTTCTAAATTCTAATGTTTTCTTAAATAGGAAAGATTATATTAGAATTTGATAATTATTTGCATAATAATCATTCTGCTTATTTTGATAATTTTTTTATGATTATGCCCAAGATTTTATATCTTTAAAAGTATTTTCATTATAATAATCTATATTATGAATTTTTTTTTTTTTTTTTGCTTTAAATATCATAAATTCTAACTTTAATATATTCATGTTGGAATCATCATGAATTCAAGGTTTGTTCAATAAATCCTTAGAAAAAGATAGAAAAAAAGTTATTTTAAGTAAATTTTTTTAACTTTACTACATAATTTCCTTTTAGCTCTATACATTTTTCCAAGCATTTCTCCAACTTGTTAAGCATTCTAAAAAGGAAGATTTTGGAAGCTCCTAAAAAAAAATAGGCATCTTTTGGGGCAATGACCTCTTCATTCCATGTGAACCATTGGCTGCCAAGCTTTTTTTTTTTTTTTTTTTTTTTTTTTTTTTTTAAAGTTTTGGGGGGAAAAAATCACTGGGAGCCCAATCTAAAGAATACAGTGGATGTTGTAATAATTTGAATTTTAATTCCATGACTTAGGCCACCAAAATTGCACAGGTGTGCTCCTGTGCATTGTTTTGATAGAAGACATTTTCTTTTTTAAATGAGAAATTTTTTCCTTTATTTCTTCGCTCAACTGGTGCAGTAATAACATACAATACTCTCCTATTATTATTTTTCCTTTTTCGAAGTAATTTGTGTAGATGATTCTGTTTGCAACTCAAAAAACCAGCACTTTGCTGGCCGATTTTAACGTCTTTGCTTTTTTTGGAGCACATTCACCTTCAAACACCTAATGTTTTGATTGTTTCTTGTTGTGTTATAGTGTATCGACATTTCATCTATAGTTATGTATTAACGCAGAAGCTCATCAGGATTTGAACAAAAAACGCTAAAATAGCCTCAGATGATCACACGATTGCATTTATTTTCTATTTTGCTGAGATTTTTTTCCTGTAAAATTAAAAACGTGCCTTGCCATATGTTTGTGGCCTCATTCATTTCAAACACTTTGATTCGTCGATCACTCAAAAATATAGGGATTTTGTCAATCATTCCTAGAGTAGTCACTTCCACTAGATGTCATGATCTTAGGGACTTGCCTTCTTTAGGTAATTACAGGCATCATGACCTCAAGGCACCCTAGTGATCTTTTTCTTTCCCCATGGGGTTTACTGTCTTTGGTAAAGTTGAGTGATGTACCCCTGGTCTACCCTAGCGATCCTTCTCTACTTTCAATCCTCCTTCTTGTCAACCAATTTTTGTCTTTTTACAACGTTTTTCTGAATTTCACTTGGTGTGTGTGTGTGTGCGTCATCAAATTTTCGATCGTTAATTTAACCAACTTCCCATCAAGCTAGAGCTTTGAAATTTTGGGAATCGTTCGTACTCTCCTAACAATGCAATATTTAGACGTTTGCGACAAGTTTTAACTAATATTTCAATAATTTTAACAAGACAAAATATTCTTTCCTCTCGGCGATTTTAGGATTGAGGAAAAAATTTCTTTCCCCCTCTGGGAGCACCGGGCACTCCCCACGCAGCATGCGGTATTGTAAACCTTTTGTACTCACAAAGGGGAGATACTATCTCCCCTTTACTATCTCTGAGATAGTAAGGGTTGCTGACTTTTAGTCAGTAATCATTGGCAAGAAAGAAAGTTTCCAATATTTAGCGCCATGTCTGATCACAATAATTTTTTCTGAATTCTGGTTCCCATTCTTTTTTTAATAGAATGACTTACAAACTTTCAAATGCATATTTTGATTTTATGAGTATTATGAATTTTTTAATACTCTCCCAAATGTCTCTTTTTAAGTAAATTTTAAAGTTAAAAATAACTAACAGTTTTAACTAATATTTCAATAATTTTCTCTAATAAACTTTGCCACCATATAAAAACGTTGGTTTTTATATCGAATTATTTTTTCAATTTTTTCACATCTAGACCACAGTTAAATCTCCTTTGGTGCAGCATAGCCATATCTGGTTCTTGCTCCAATAACCTTTACACTCACTCCACAAGATGTTCCAATGGAAGTGACTACTCCTGGAATGACTGGATGTCTACAAAAAGATTAACAACGTTTATCTTTTGTAGATATATGGCCAGGAATAAACTTATTTACCCAGTTGTAAACACAGAATCGGAAGCGTCATGAACTTCATCAAACTCAGCTTTGATTTTTTTCGGTGTTAAGCCTTTCAAATGTGTTTAATCTCCACTTTTTCTAAATAAACATGTTTCTTGCTTCAATCAACAATAAAAATGTAACCTATGTGTTGGAAATAACTGAGATTTCGCTGTCTAATGAATCATAATGCTTACTAAAAACAAATTATTTTCAATGCTACAAGTGCTATCTCTCGGAGTTTTTGAGGATTTATTGAGTAGCCATTGTATATTTTAGTAGAAATATCTTAAAAAATATATATATGAAACTTAGCTCGCAAATAGTTTTTAACACAAAACGGTAAAGGGACATAATTTAGGTTTATCCGGTATCAAATTATATTTTTAATAAGGAGTAAAATTTTCACAGATGAGTGTGGCTAGGTTATTGACACTTTGACTCTGTAACAGTCAAGTCATATTATTTTTCAAGATATACTAAAATATGAAAAAATTATAAAATTAAATTAACATTTGAACTGAACATAGACTATGAAAGATAATTAAAATATGGTATCATTAAAGGGATACATGACTGAATTTTGTATCTTTCAAAAGATGCATATTAATAATAGTAATTTTTTTTTTAATTCTAACAACTTTGGAACATAACAAAATTTAAAGGAATCCCAAATAAACCAATTAGGTTGTTTCTTTAATTTAGTGGTAACATTTCCTATTGTCAGATAAATTAGAAATAAAAACTTAGAGCATTTTTTCTTCTTCTTTAGAGTAATCTTAAATACTTTTTTTATAATATATGTATATATTTGTAATATAGTAAAAGGTAAAATTAACATAACTGCAGTGGAATGAGTATTATTAGTGTGAAATCCAATTTGAAAGCATTGATAGATATATATACAGTTTGACTCCATTAAATCATGATAGTCAAGGTTCATAGTTACTAAACCATGGGTTAAGTAAACTATGAGTTATAGCGTTAATATAATTTGAACGATAATGTAAGTTACAATATCAGTTCAAATGTTCTGCATAACCAACATTTGCTTAAATTGCAAAGTAACTGGTTAATTTAAGAAAATAATTTTATGGTCATGTTAGCTATTTTTACATAAATATCAATATTAATAAACTGATGAAGTGTATTTTCATTTTTCAACCATTCATGTTGTGTAGATTAAGTTCTCTGCAATTTCTGTTTGTCTAGTCCATTTCCAACTGGATGTTACCAATTCACTCAGTAACATCAAGTTTTTCCTTAATTAATGTATAATCCTTTTGTTTATGATCACATTTTTCCCACATTATTTTTATTTATAATGGAAATCGCTAGAAAAATCTGTATAATTCTTGAGATTTGACCATTACAAAATGGTTGAATGGCTAATATCACTGACCATGATATCTTGAAATAATATCTTACTAAAAATAATCAAAATTGAAACATTTTACTTCCCAAGATGTGTGAAGGGAAAAAAAGATTATTATCTGTCTGCTCGTAACAGGAACTCGAGTCATCAAAACTAAAAATTCATCTGAATAACATAAAAAAAAAAAAAAAAAGAATTATGATGCCACAACATGTAAGAGTGATTTCTTATTCAGGGAAACATAATAAAACTGCATGTAAAGCACACTTGTGTATTACTCAACCAACAATTATAGGGTATGTCTGTATATCTGTAAAATAAATAAATTGTAGATAATTTTACAATATTTTTGTTAAACTTCAATAATAATAAATTTGAGGTTTTTATTTTTGAATTAAATTAAATTTTTAAAATTGTAAATCACTGCACCCTAAAAAACAGACTAAAAAAGCTTAAAGTGAAGTTATATATAAATATATATTTTTTATTAAGCTTTTACTGATATATTACATTGTATTGTGGCTGAAATAGTTCTAAGTAATATTTCTGTAAAAACTGTTTTATTATTGTCCACAATTGTGTCCATGGTAGTATAGTGATCATTGTTTCTGAGTTATGGTTGTTGGTTTTCGTCGAGTCATTGCGGGTTCGATCCTTGATGCGATTAAAGACCCACAGTGTAGCAGGTGCTGATACACATTAAATCTGTCGAGGCCCAAGTCCTCCCATTGGTGTGGAAATTATTAGAGGTGGTGCCAGCTCAGGAGTCATCCTCGTCACTTGACCAAGGTTCAAAATTACGAGGTCCATCGCCAATAGCCCTTGTGTTGCTTCTAGTGCAGCGTTAATAAAACCATATTGTATACATTTTGCCATATCTTATTATTAGAGTTAATTTAATATTTAGTAAATTATTCAACTAATTTATAAAAGTATTTTATTATTTTTCATTGTTAAAAAATTCAAATATATTGCATTCTTTTTGAATTTGATTTCTTAAAAATATATATATCAACCATTTGTTTAAAAAACCTTCCAATTCTTTTATCTAAAATATTTTCTATGTACCTAATTTGCCTAAACAATGTAAGGACTTATCAGCTAGTCTATAAATAAATAAACTGATGTTGTACAACTTTTTGTTTTTCAGGAAATTGAGAGCTTCTCAGAGAGAATTTTAAAGCATTTTAAAAATGATAAAGATGTGTATCTTATTCTGTGTAATTACTATATGAAAACTGGAAAAAGGAAAGAAGCTAGAAATTTCTACGGCAAGAGTTTACAGTGTCTACCTAATAAACAGCGTATGTTAAATTATTGAGTTTATAAATTTCAGATTAGTATTATACTGAACAAAAATGCAATGAATTTTTGTTTTGTAGTCTGCATATTAAAAAAATTTTATGCCTAATTTTTAAAAATACTTAATATTGATAATAATCACTCCAGTAATATAAATTGAAATTCGATATAATTATTATTTAATTGAATTAAGATTATTATAAAGGTGATTAAGTCTTTGAATGAGAATTTTCTCAGTCTTGATTGTTATTATTCAAAGAAATATTTTTAATGATCAGAATTATTTTCAATGCCTCATTTATACTCTAAAAATAGGTGCAAAAACTTTTGAAAATCATTACTTGTAAATAATGTTCATTTATAAAAGTTTTCCTTTACATTAATTTTTAATATATTCACCCTTTAATTTTCCCAAAATTAGAAAAATACATGGGTGTGTTAAAAAGGAAAACAAAAATATTTAAAATCATCTTGTGGAAAGTATAAAAATGTTTCAAAAATATCGTACTTGATTCAAGAAATCAATCAGTAATTTGTTATATGCCCATGCCTGTTTAACTGAATTATAATTATACATGTGATATACATATATTTCATTTTAATCTTGCTGGTGCTTATATATATTAAAATGAAAGCATAATGGACAGTGTCCAATGTTACTGTAAGTTTGCATATTGTGTGTGGGCAAAGTGAAATAACATTTTACATGGAATGAAAAAATTAAATTAACATATTTTTCTAATGAATTATAAGGTTTCATGCATTTTGCATGTATGAGCACATGAACAAATATTTCTATTAAAATAAAAATTGTGATAATTTTTTGTATTTTTTCCCATCAAGTTCATTTCTTAATTTCTTTGTTCTAAGAGAAAATTACTCTTTGCTTCTTTTAAAACTGCATTTAATATAGCCTCTTAATTGTTATTTAGTTCAATTGATTAAATTGAATTTCTGGTTATTTTTTAGAATTGATTTCCAATGTATTATTATAAAGTATTAGTTTTAAAAGTATTTTGTTAAATGTACATTGTATGAGTGTAAAATTCAGAATTCAACAACACTTGATAGACTTTAAATTTATTCCCATAATTAAGATGAAATATGTTTTCTTTGCATTACACTAAAACTCTTCTATCAATTTTAAGTTAATATATATTTTGATGTACCATTTTTCAGAATAGAATGTTTTAAAATTTTTGTTCATGCAAGATAAGTATTTATTTATATAATATGAACTTCAAAACAAAGACCATGTGATCTTTTTACAAAAATATTAAAAGTGCAACAGAAATTAACTGAGAACTATTGGAATTCTTTTAAATTTTTGAAAAATATTCATACTATTTAGAGTATTTAAACATTTTGCTAGATATATCAGATTAGTTATATTTATGAATTTCTTATTCCTTTTTAAGACAAAATTTGTAATCTTAAATACTTCTCAAAGTTTGAAATTTAATTGTATATATTTAGTCTCTGTAGTAAGAATATATAAACTAGATGGGAATTTAGAAGAACTTTTTATGCAATATTTTAATTCCTGCAAAAGAAAAAAGAATTATAATTAAAAAAGAAATAATTTTTTTTTTTAATTCCTGCCATTTTTTACCTTATAGAAATAAAGTTTATAATACCAAATAGATTTTATTAAAATTCAAATCTAGAAAAAGAAGGGTTTCTATTTTATTTTTGAGAAAACATATTGAATAGTATAATAATTTTTTAAGTATTTTATTTTTTAGCATCTGACTTAATTAACATTACAATTTGGAACATTTTTTAAAAGAAAGTAATCGAAATATATTTGATCTTGGAGATTACGAGAACTTAGTCTGCTTAAATACTCAAGTAAAATAATTTTTGGAAAGATATTCCGTGTTTGATGTTTTAAGTTTTTTTCATTAAATTTTTTCTGATGTATTAAAATATACTTTCATACTTTTGTGTGTGTGTGATAGCATCTGAAATAAGTTTTTCTCAGAATATAGCTTTGGATGATGTTATAAAAAAATCGCATTTGAATTCTCAAATATACATAGATTTAAAATATATGAAGGAAACACACTTTTTTAAGTGATTTTGGTTTGAAAATTAAGCCGTCAGAGATTGATTATCCAGATAAATCATTTCAATATACAACAATGCAAAGTATACAAAATCTACTGTTCAAAAAACACGTAAATAAAATGTAGGAAAATTATTTGAAATTTAAAATGTATTTTTTAAAAATTTTGTAAGTATCTGTTTGTAATAAAAGCTGCAAACTATGTAAAAAATAATATTTGCAATGGGAATGTCATATATGTTAAATATATAAAATATGCATGTTCAATGTATTAAGTTTGAATAAAATTGCAAGTTAAGGAAATAAAATACAAACTCACTGTAAGGGGAATCATATTAAAGGAAAGATTGTTTTGTAGTTATTATTAGGATTTTACATATATAATTATCGAACATGTATGATTATTTTTAACAACTTTTCTGTTATTTAGATCCTGATATTATGGGGAGATTTGCATTTTTGGAATACAAGTATGGTGATATAGAAAGGAGTTTTAGCTTGTTTGAGGAAGTCCTTGTCAAATACCCTAAACGTAGAGATTTAAGAAATATCTTTGTACATATATTGAAATCTACAGGACAGGAAGAAAGAGCCAACTCTTTACTTTAGAGTACATATCTACTTGCAAATAGGATACAATAAATTGTAAATTATGTTTTTATTTTCTACATGTTTGAAATTCATTCTTCACTTGAATTACCTCATTTAATTTCATTCCTCATTTTTAAGTGTATTTTTGGTCACTTGCAATAACGCATTTTGTGCCGCATTTGCCAATTAAAATTGAACATTGAATTTAAGTAAGAGTTATACTAATTTATAAATTTGTGTAGGGAATGACATTCATATATAGATTACTTTTGTAATATCTTATTAATCATTTCTGTATGAATAGTATTTAAAAAAGACTAATATTTAACTCATTACATAAATTAATAAAAAATTGTGGCTTTAAAATTTGCATATTCTAAAAACAAAAAGAAAAAAATGTTATTTAAGTTCTAGAATATGTTAATGTAACTCTCTTCCTGTACATAAATTTTTTTTTAGAACTCATTGTCTCAGTCTTGAGTATTTTTTAATATAGTTTTTAATTTCTTTGTAAATTTTGAGACATAATTATGTATTTGAATAGGAATTCTTCAAATTTCTTAATTTGATTGTTTTTTAAATGAAAATTTTTAATTAGAGATATACATAAGAAATAAAATATTTATGAAATTGTTTTATGTATGAGTGTATTTATATAGATAGATATACACACGAAGGGTGTTCGAAATGTATCTTTACTTATAAAAAAGATGATATACACTTATGGTTTCTTATGCTCCATAAAGAAAATATCAAATGTTTTTTTTATATAAAGTATAAATTAAGTGGTGTTATGTCAATGTTTTCAAAATGTCTTCACCATAAGAATGAGTAGAAGTTGTAGAATGGTTTATTGAATTTAAATCTACAACACAAGTACAGAGTAAATTTCAGACTACCTGCAATCGAAATCCACTTTAAAAGCCCACTAATGTCTTTAAAGATTTAAGATTAAGAAGTGTACAGCACAATCAAAATCTGGCTGTCCTAGTAGAAGCTTTTGTAACAATAAATGAATTAAAGAAACCTTTTGTTGTAGTCATCAGAAATTGATTTTTAGTGTGACCCGTCAATTACAAATACTGAAATCAACTGTGCATGATGTAATGTGTAAAAAATTATGTTTTTATGCATATAAACTTCTTAAAAACTGATAGGCCTTGACAGGGAACATTTGGAGTAGATATGTTATGAAAACTGGAGGAGAATGAAAATTTTCTACAATGTTTAATGTTTTCAGATGAGACAATGTTTCTTGTATCAGGTATTGTTAACTGAAATGATATTCGAATATAAGGATTAGAAAATCTTCATGTCCTACTTGAGCAAGCAAGAGTGAGTCCCAAAAGTAAATGTGTGGTATGGCTTACAGCATGATTAAATTTTTTCTTTTCTAAAACAACTGTTTGCCCAGGAAAATACCTTGATATGCTTCAAATTTTCACATTTCCTCAAATAGAGGACTTACAACCTAATATCATTTTCTTAATATTGAATTTTGTGGATGGTATACCACCACACTTAAGAAGTGCAAAAGGTTTTAGATGAAAAATTTCTCAGGCTTGGTTTGAAAGGGGAGGTCCTATACTGGAGCTGCCTATATTTCCAAACATAATACCATTGGACTTCTTTTGATGGGGTATGGGTAAAACATTGTTTACCAATCTCAGATTTGTCATACTGATGAACTGAACAAAGAATTACATTGACCATCCAGGCTATTGATACTTTATTGCTTCATAGAATGTAGTTAAAAATCTTGTACAGACTCGAGGTACTGTGCTCGACTAATGGTGTGCACATTAAAATTGTGTAATATAACATTGCAAAAAAAAAAAATTATACTTTCTTTATGGAACATAAAAAACTGAAAATCCATATCTTTGAATATTTTTAATTATTTTTCAATTGCCTAAAAATACTTATGGACACTCTTTTATATATATATATATATATATATATATATATATATATATATATATAT
>BMAW01120385.1:0-26911 GCA_019974015.1 Nephila pilipes
GATACATGAGCGAAATACTTTTTTATTTTATTATAGCAGACTTTAGTCGGGCTTCGGCCATAGAGGACGAAGCGAATCTCAAACGATCAATGATATTGATGAATCTCAATTGATACCATAAAAATCTCAAATGATCATTAGAGAGAGGTGTCTGAGCAAGAGAGAGGAAGAGAATAAGAAGAGAGCGGTTTTCGCTGTGTTTTCGTTTATATACGAGAGAAAATTCACCATAAACTTCAGAGACCCCATGGTCTGCATGGAGGGACTTCAAGGGAATTTAAGTGTAGACCTAAAGTCTGGTAGGGATCCTCCCTACAGGTCTGGACCATGGGAAGACGGCTGACTCTGCGAATTTTTTAGAACGCGTGATTGAATTACTTAAAAAGAAAAAAAAAATGAATCGTGTCAGGAAATAAGAATGATCATTATCTTTTAAAGAAGAGAACGGGCAAATTTAGGAATTTAAATTATTTAAGTGAGAAATTAATAGGAATTAAGTTAATTGATTACATACACATAAATATATACACACATATAAAGGAAAATTAAGGTATTTACAACCATAGAGCTTAAAGTAAGTTTCACTTTTATGTTGAACTCTTAGCTTACATTTAACCATATCTTTTTCTCATAAATAAATTTATACCTGTAGAAATTCTATTCAATTAATTTTTCTCAAACACAGGCCAAAGTCGAAAGCAGAAAATAGAAAATAAATAGTTTTTATTCTTAAGAAGAGGAAATTCTTGTGCTCTATTTTCCCCCGCTCATTTGTATGATAACACTAGTTACATAACAAATAACAAATTACTCTCCGAATATTTTTTCCGATATCAAATGTTTTCAGCGCCTTGAACCTTTGATTTCGAACGACTGTTTTATCTCTATTGAAATAAAAAGTCTGCAACTTTTTTTTTGTTCGAAAGTAAACGAACTTGTGCGCAGACACGTGAAAACAAGTCAGATTTAATTCATGGCAAGTCTCTCGAATGATCTGTGTCAGTCAAATGCGTTTGTAAAGGTTTTTTTATGGTCCCGTCGTTCTTGTCAGAAACACTTCAATTTCCTTTTCTTTATGTCAGAGTTGATCTCGTCAATTTTTTTTATGCGAATGGCTTTCGGTGTTATGTTTTGTCGTAGTGTTCTCAACTAAGTCAAATTAATGATCGGAATTCCACTTTGATAGTTCATAAAAAATTAATGGATATTTATTCTAGAAAGTTTAAATGCTTCTTAAAGAGTCATTTATTTTCTTTATCGGAAATCAAAATTTAAAAAAAAAAAAAAGGATGAACTGCGTAGTGTAACTATCATAAAAATACAATAAGCAATAGAGATTCGAAGAGTTCTTGAGTTTGTTTTTTAACTTATGTTTGATTAATTGGTTATGATTCTCACGAGCAATTTCTTTTTCGTGAAAAAAAATAAGACTTCTTTTCGATTTCTGAACTATTCGTTCATTATTCATATTGATTTAAATTTAAACACCCCATTTATTCTAATTTGATTCTACTTAATTTTTAAAGTAAATTAATTTCACTTAAAATGTCCAATTTTAATTACATTTTATCGATTCATCACTTATTCTTCATTCATCTACGGAACCCAAAACTTTCTTCCTCCATTTTATTTTAAATTTTTCTTATAACGACCATTTCAAAAGATAAAAAAAAAGGAAAACAGAAACCAACAATTTTGAAACAAAACATCTCATTCAGAACGTATTCGAATTAATTCATATAAGATATAAGGAGGTATAAATTTTAATTGTTACTAAAAATAATTGAGACAAATATTTAATTTTTATTTGTTATTCTTAAAATTTCGCTTTACATAATCACCATCCATAGTTACACATCCTCCCCCTTGCGTTTTCTGGCCTTTCGAACGCCATCGTTGTAGAATTCAGCAAATTTCGTCAAAAGCCGTTTGTGAGTGTGAATGATAGTGAAGTTTTATGGTGCAAGAGACAAAACAGGCTATGCTGCGCCAAACATTTGTTCGAATCAATTAAAAGTTATGTTATTTTAAAAATACAAGCAGATAAAAGAGGGAAAAGCTAAGAATTCAAATATGGTGTATAAGACCAATTTTTTTTTTTTTTAAAAAAACTAATAAGTTAGGTTGGGGGGTTTCCCCCAACCCCCCAAAAGCCGTTATTCCACCTCTTGAATAACATCATTTGTGTTGACAAATCTCCGACCCTGCAATTCACATGAGGGACAAAGTACAGTGTTGGCAAGAAGACAGACACCGTTGGTGATCATACCGTACCATTTCTTGATCAGAGCGTTGTGCAGTTCATACTGCAGTGTTTCGAAATAGGCGATAGTGATGGTCTGTTCCTTCTCCAGGTAGTATATTCTGATTACTCCTCGACAGTCCCCTCCAAAAAAACAGAGAGCATGACCTACCCTACAGACTTCTGAACCTTAGCCTTCTTGAAGGAGGTGAGTCTCTGTACTTCCACTCTTTGAGTATCCCTTTTGGGCTCTGGATCCCATTTATAGATCCAAGATTCATCAATAGTTTCCAGACGACCAAAGCATTTCTTTTCGTCTAGCTTCAAAAGGTTCAACATACTCTTGACAGCTCGTATCGTGTTTGCTTCCGAAAAGGAGACAGTAAATGCAGAATATTCAGTGTACTGACACCTTTGACATGTATAGTTCTTTGTGAATAATTTTACATAGCATAATGCAACTAAGAGCAGTCTCATTCACAATCATTTGGATGGTTGCTTTTTGATCTAATAGGCTGAAGTCCTCCACACTGTGGCCGCATTTCCGTGAGATATGGTCTTCCCTTTCTATGATCGTCTGTGAAGGGCAAGTGGCTAAATTGAAAATTCCTTTTCCATCTCCAAACAGTGTCATATGACGGGCTATCATTTCCATAAACAATCATCATTTCATCGTATATTTTCCGGCCATTTTAACCTTTCAAATGAAGGAACTTAATCAAAATGCTAAATTCTATGTTCTCCATACTACGGGTTAATTCAGTCGATGGCTTCCACAAAACCAAACATGAATAGCCTGAATTTACAACACTATATGCATAAAGATCAATTAATATGTCGATTAAATTTCATCTCCCTCTCTATTATTTTTAGTAATAATTAAAACTTTACGATACTCTTTCGTATGTATTAAAAAAGTGCATGTGTAAAAATTTCCGTTGCTATGAAAGGTGGCGCAATTCCAGCCAAATGTTCACCAATCTTTTCCAATTCAATTACAAGCGACGTCCAGAAAGTAAGAGTACTGAACCACTAACCATCCCTCAAAGATAATTTCTTTCAACGAAGTTGATTGATTGATTGATTAAGGTCACAATTAGAAACAACAGGAGGACTTTTGGGTAATTTGAAGTATTTCGCTCGCTCACTCAAGTAACGAGAACGAAACCGTAGCTGGTACCTCCATCCCTAAGCTTCCACACTATGCAAACGGGAGAACTTGGAGTCTCGACATATTTAGCTTGCATCAACCCAGCTACTCGGAGGATCTTTAGTGGGACCAGAATTCGAACTTAGAACTTGACGGAAATAGCTCCGGCTAAGTGTTCGCAGCTATGACCACTAGACTACTGTGGCCACATAACGAAGCTGGTAGTATTGCTAGAAGGTTTGTCAGTCTCAGTTGTTAGAAAACTTCTTTTGTTGTACCATGCTGAAATGAGGTCTGAGGCCGTGCTTTCAAATTTGTATCCCGTCAGTTGCGCTTTGAGTAGTGTAATCTGATTTTTTCTCGCGAATGTAAACACACCATTCTATATTTTTAAGGAAATACAAAATATTTATGGGAAAGATTTCATGAACCTTAGGTATAAGTGAAATGTGTATAAGTGGAGTTGCGAGTTTAAAGCTTGCAAAAAAATTCAAAACCATTGTTTCGGCCCGAAAAATTATGGCCTTTGCCTTTTGAGGCCATAAAGGAATTTTCCACATTGAACTTTTGGCTCAAGTAGAAGAAATAGATGCCAAATAGATATTTCTATTCTTATGCCTCTTCGATTAGAGGGTGGAATACCTATTTCAATCGCCTCTCGGATGCTGTACATGGAGTTGAGATCGGGTGACCATGAAGTAAGGTTATATCTGTAGCGGGTTCATCAAACAATTTTACAGAATTTGAAAATATGGGTCATTGCATTACCTTGTTGAAGTACGTGGTCTCCAGTGGATTGCTCATGATTCCCAAATGGAAGCACATGGTCGACAAAGATATCGCGGCAGCACCGGGGACTATATGAGGGGTCCAATTTCAGTTAACTTAAATAGTCACAACAGCGAGAATGCTATCGTCTCCTGCCTGAAATACAACATGATGGAAAGAAGGATCTATTGCTGCCTGGGGTTTGCGCTGTACTCCTTCCCTGCCACTGATATGTACCAAAAAGAATCTGGACATCAGTTCAGGTAACGTTTTCCCTCATGTCTCGGGTCTAGAGGTGACGTTCCTAAGTCCATGTATATTTTTGAGCTCTGCGATGGGCAGTCAGCAGATGACTTTTTGTACCACATGTCAAGAAAATGTTTCTGAATAGGTTGAAAGTTAAAACTTTTATTTGTGAAATCGGTAAATAGCCGCAGAAACTTTTTGCACTGCGGACCGTCTAACCTTTATTACAATCCGAGGAAGCTCTGACGACGAACCCTCTAATTAACTCTTTACTTTTCACTGTAGTTGGCCCTAGTGGGGCTGATTTTACCAAAATCGACATACTCACGACGCACCTGTGACACAGTGGCTCAGGAAAATCCATTGTCTTTAGCAAATCTGAGAAGAAATGACACATTTGTTGGGACAGGACAATGTTCATACGATCAAATACGCTTGGTTCATTCGACATATCGATATTGCGTCCGAATATTACTGATACTCGTCATATTAATCCTTATAATGTTGGTTAATTGCTTAGCTTACTCCTTTCGCTTTCCATTTATGTGCCTACAGTGCCCCATATAAACCATTTGTCTCTAATTTAATTGCTTTTCGGTGCACATGCAACAAAACTCTCAGATTTTCATTGCCAGATAACCTCGTGTTGCTTCTCTGTAAGACTAGAGGTCATGCTCGCGGACAAGCAGCTGGCAATGTTTTCATCCAGTCGCAGTTGCTAGTCTTTATACCACAAAAGACCCATCATATATCGGGACTGATGAACGTTAAATCTGGTCGAGGTCCCACATCCTCCCGTTGGCGTGGTGTAGAAGTTCGGAGAAGAAGATGCCAGATCAGATGTCCTCCTCGACACTTGACGGACGCTCAACCGCTCCCGTGTTGCTTCTCAGTGCAACGTTAATAAAAAAAAACCCAATTAAATCAGTCAGTCATACAGATTTTAGGTTACAAAATTATTTCAAATTGAAAAATCACACTCTTTATGTTGCGTATCTTTATTTCCATAAAAATAAGAGCTCTCTCTCTCTCTCTCTCTCTCTCTCTCTCTCTCTCTATGAAATTACAGTATATTGAAAATAAAGTTGAACGCAAATGCTGAATTTCATTACATTTTTTTCTCTTCTTTTTCACAAAGCCATTTGAACAAATTATGATGACAAAGCTGTAAGAAAGGAATTACAAAAATGAAAAAACACTAAAAAATGTACAAATATTCTTTTATTGATAAGATTTCATTTTAATTTGAAAATCTGTACACAAATTTGTCTCATGCACAATATTATTGATGCTTGTCTCATACTTGAAATGTAAGATAGATTCGCAGATGACAAAAAAGACAAATATTAAATTTGCTGAATATGTGCTTAATTCATCTTGAAGGAAACCAAAATTTCTTTTGAAAAATAATAGGTTATACGCGAGCATTAGATTTCAGTATAAAAATCTTTTCTTTAAAATGGAATATATCAAAAGAAATGAATCCTTTCAGGTTAGTAAGTCAGTTTTTGTTCAATGTAATTACATGTTCAGAAATGAATAGTCTTGCTTCAAAAATTCAAAACATATTTTCAAAATGAATTTGCAAATTCTAAAACTAGGTTAAACAAATTATGTGCTTTTTACGAGCTATGAGCTCTGAATTTGAAAAAAGAATGATATTTTATAAGATTTCAAAAAATTCTGAAACGTCTTCTTTTCCTTACTGATCATGATGCATTATTTAAATCAAACTCCTTCAAAATTTTAAATGAAATTTTGGTATTAAGAGGTTATTTCGGGTACCATAAAATATTTTCATAACTTACGATGTATTCATTTTTATGGAATTAAATTGAAAAATAGCTTTCTTTCTTCCTATCAACTTGTTTCAGACAATTATTCTTGTGTTTTTTTTCAAATCCGATATGATTATAAATTATTCTACATTTACTTTGGATGCATCAAAATGTAAAATGAGTTTTAACTAAATGTAGGATTGTAGGTGTAATAAATTCAGAAATTAATTTCTATGATAGAGAAAGTTTTAACGGTATTCTATTAAACGTCTCGTGTGTCATCTTAAAGTTTACTCAACTCACAAGATCTAAATTTCAATTGAAAGTTCAAGTGCAGAAAAATTAATTAAAATTGCTAATTATATCCTAAATACATTTCATTAACCAAAAGATAAGGTTGATGCTCTCCCCAGTTAAGTCCCTGTTCGTGAGTACTGACAACATTTATAATACATCAAATAATACGCTTACCGATATATGACGCGAGAATTTCCTTCGATTACTCCATCAGCATTCAATCCTTATCACACCCAATACATGTCATAAGACTTATCAGTGCACATTACACTTACATTATTCTTATTATCATAACCTCATCATGTTTCAATTTAATTCTCTGTCACTTTTATACAACTTGATTATCTCTATTCATCCCACTTCTAAAATTTTACTTTTCATGTAATTGGAAGGAAGCTGAGAACTTAAATATATAATCAGATAGAAACCTTAGACATTATTCGAAGGTGAAATTCGGAAAAAGCCTATATTACAAAATTTATTTTGAAATAACTTATTCCATCAAATTAATACACATAATCTCAATTACAAAGCTTTTCTTGAGAATTGTATATAAACAATAACTCTAAACACATTTAAGGTATGTTAACAAACGAATGAGATAAATCATTCCTCTGAAAATTCATTCATAACACACTTTATTTAGAATTAATTATCAAGGAAAAGGTTTAGTTGTGACATTCATTGTAACATACATTAGAAACTCTTTATTGTACATTTTAGTAAGATCAAATGTCCTATTTTCATTATTGTCTTACGTTCCAAGTATAAAGTTTTCAAAATATTTTATAAAATATTCCGATGGATGAATTGGAAAACATCACAGCAATTTGATAATCGTTACATTAAAAAAATATGAAGTATTTATTAAATGTCGTGTTAATTTATGTGTAAACACGAGAGTTAACTTATAAGTAAAGAAAAACTTTGGGTTTTTTTCAGTTTCTAAAAGGCAAATATACCTTATTAAGTTAATTTTTAAACACTTTTAGTTACTCATTTTCTTATTTTGTAACAGCTTAGATAAAATATAATGTTAGAGTGTCAAGATGTTTAATACTAATAAATTCCATCGGCGTTGGATTAATTGAAATAAATGTTTGAGATAAAGATATTTAATTTTAAATATACTGCTGATCATCTAAAATGTAACATCAAAAATGACAAGAGATATCAAAGTCGATTATTAGAGAGATAATACATTGGAGGAAGGTGAAAGGATTGAAAAATACAGCATTCAGCGAGGTGAGGAATCGATGAAATCAGCATCAGCACTGAGTATTGCCACCACGACTGGCAGTAACATCTGTTGTGCTCGGAATAGAATGAAAAAGGATTTAGTTGACTTGTTGGAGTATAGCAGCTTCTGTCCGCTCCCCACATTGTCAAAGTTGATTTCGTGTAGCTGCAGGTAGGTGTATACCAGGTCAGTCGTTCTGCAAATATCGAACTGACGAGTTCGAAAGACGATAGGAGAACAGACAGGCCAAGGCAGCAATGCAATCTGATGGATGAAGAACATTGCCTGAGTAATCAAGCAGCAACTTATTGGAATGACTTCGTAAGGAAGCTGTGAAGGTAAGGGTGGACAACAGGATCTAAGACCTCAGAGATACAGCGCTAGTTGGTCAGTGTAACAACGACGAGTGTAGGGAGGCGCAGGAATAAACCCAAACCATAATTCTGGGTATAGGACCACTATGACGAGGCTATAGTTAAGTAACCTCTCTCTATGATGTCTTCAGACTGTAACCCAGCTAGCATTGTGTTGCAGGCAGAGGCATAATTCGACTGTAAAGATAATGTCGTGATATTCGATTATCCAAGTCAGCCGTTCAATGTACAATATCAAATACAAATGCGTATGGTTTTGAGACAAATGTATTCGCAGTGATAGATAGTTACTTTGCGAACATTTCACTGTGCTGTGAATTCCGTTAAATGGTACGTTCGAACAGCAATTTCTGGGCAATAGACTGTGTTTGTTGCAAAATGATTCCTGATGTGGCAGAGCAATTCATCAATCCAATGTGTGCAATTTACCTGTTGTCACGTTTGGTGATGCAATAGGTGACGTCGGTGAGCCGTTTCCTACAGTATCCATCGATTATTGATCCATATTACTGTTGCTTTATTTAAATTCCTGAACATTTTACATGAAAAGTAAAAAGACGGAAAACATTTTTATATGAATAAAAATAACGCAGAAATAATCTTTTCAGGTATTTGTAAGATGATAAGTTATTCTTTTTTCTTCTGTATTTATATTCCTTATGACGTATAAATTGAGTTACAACATGGCAGCAGAAGCCTAGTGGCTGTGATCGTGAATTCACTGCCAGCGTTTTTTTTTTTTTTATCTAGTAGTAGGTTCGAGTGATTATGCCCCTGAAGATACACTGTGTAGAGGCACGGATTCAAATTAGATCTGTTGAGGCTCCAAGTCCTCCCATTGGCGTGGTGTGGAAGTTGAGAGGGGTAAACTCAGGTGTTCGTCCTCATCACTTTGTTGCGGCTTAAGATCACAAAGTCCGTCGTGTTGCTTCTAATTGTGACGTTAATCAACAATCACTCACAGATTCAGTGGGCTTACAACACAATAACAGAGTTGAATACGATGCTCTACGTTTATAAATAATGTTAGAGATTCAGATACATGAATAATTAACTTCAAGTATTTTATCTGAAAATTATACAAAATTTTTTATGAATTAAGTAGAAATATTTTCCAATAAAGAGGCATAAGAATTTCCATTATATTTGTCATATGTTTATAAAACGCACTGAAAACGGAAAATATGAGAAAATAATTTATTTAAATTAAAACAACTGCAGAGTTTTAGGGGAAAAAATTCTTTTAAACGTTTATTTTTTTTTATAAAGTGGGGAGAAAGGCATTTGTTAAAATCCTCATTTATATTCTAAGTTTTTTCTGAAATATATCAATTGTTATTTTAGTAAAAATATTTTGATTATGCTCACTTTTTTTTCTTCCTTAAATAACGCGAAAGGTAAAAAGAAAACCGGAAGAGCCGTTCTAAAATTCGAATACTCTGCTCTCGATTTAATTTTTTAACAGTTCAAGAACATAACTCGCAGGTTCAAAGCTAATAAAGAAAAAACGGCTTAAATTCCATGAACCAAAAAAAAAGTAAGAAGGAAAAAAATATTGTACGATAAATGTTTAATTTCAAATTTCCCAGAGAGCTTTTCGGAATCGTGGATTCTACTAAATCATTGAATACAACAGAGTAAAATGCAGTAATTCAACACACAAAACTACAGTATGAAAAAGACATTACGTCTTAAAAAAAGAAATAAGTTTAAAATGCGTTCAAACTTATAGACTTGAAATAGTTTTAAATCGATTAATCTTTGAAATTTTTTTAAATTTCTTTAACTCTTCAAGGAGGATGCAAGTCTCTCTCTCTCTTTATATATATATATATATATATATATGTAATGATTTAACTTTAATTCTTATTAGTTTCTCATAATAATAATTTAAATTCCTAATTTTTCCCATTCTCTCATTTAAAAGTAAAGCATTCATTTTTATTTCCCGATACCAATCCTTTTTATCTTTAATTTATGCAATCACGCACTCTTAAAATCTGTAATGTCAGCTGTTCCCACGACTCCTGACCTGTAGGGATGATCCCTACCAGGCCTGCACTTAGATTCCCTCGAAATCCCTCCATTCACCTTACATGTTCAATGACGTTTATAGTGAATTTTTTCTGCTATATAACTAAAAACACTGCGAAACATCCTCCTCTTGCTTTTACATTCTTGCTCTTTTAATCTGTATAAAACGGCGGAGTTTTTATCTCCTACCGTGTGGAAATGGTCTCTCTCTCTCCGCTACAATAAAATAACGGCTTAAAAATGAAATTGACTTCGATTGTTTTTTGAAACTTAATTAATTAAGTACAAGTACCAATTGAATTATTTAAATGAAAGTCTTTACACACACACACACACACACATATATATATATATATATATATATATGTGTGTGTGTGTCTGTGTGTGTGTATACTTATGGGCAAAATTTTGAAAATTATGTTTATTTTTACAAAAAGACATTGAACCAAAAATACTAATTATACCCCGAAAAGAATTATACAAATATTCAGAGTCGAATTCGTAAGCGTACACGTGCGTTTTTACGGAGCTGTGATTGTGAAAGGAATATAAGCGCATGAAGGATTGTCCGCGATTTATGCGCTCGTACCCCATTACGAAATTCCCCTTGTTGGGTAAATTTTATAAGGTATCGAGGCAAAATGAGTACCCATGATGCACATGGATAACGGAATGAGATGGAGAATGGTCGATAGATTGAAGTTATAAGTGCTGGGGGTTACAGAGACCAATGTAATGTCAAGTGACATCTGTAATTTATATAAACGGTATCAGGACACTGAATCCATGTCAAGAGGATCTAGAAAAGGTCTTCCAAGATAGTTATCTACAACGATGAATGAGGATCGTCATTTTTACTTTCAGAGCGTCGACTTAGGACTGCCACAGTTTCACAGCTCTCACGTGAACTATATGATGTCCTGGAACCCTAGTCTTGCGTCGGAAGCTGCCTAAAAGCTTCCTGAGAGAGGGCCGTACACCAGAAGACCTGTTGATTGCGTTCCTCTCACTGCAGCACTTAAGAATGAACGTTTATCTTGGTGCAGACAACACGCGCTATGGGCCAAACTTAAGAAGAGTACCATGCTTTTTTACAGATGAGTTGGATTCAGCCTGGACATTGATTTTAGGCATACTTGTAACTGAAGAGAGTCTGGGACTTGACACCACCCTCGGACCATCATTAAAAATGATCATTACGGTGTTGGAGGTGTGTATTGCGTAGGTATGATGTTGGACGATCGCACACCCTTGCATGTGTTTGACAAAGTCTCCCTGACTACTATGGATTATAGAGAGGAGATTTTAGAATCCTATATTCGACTTTTAAGGGGCGCAATTGCACCTGTTTATTTTAACAAATGTCTCGGAAGCTCCCATAATCAATTAGTATCGTTGAATCAGTGAGAATTTCACGGACGTTTTTGTTTATTGCAGCATTAGATGATTAAACGAGAGCTGAATGTTTTATTTCGCTCATGAATACCCAGAATAAGATGATATAATGGTTATAGTCATTTTATTTCATCTGATCTACATCCATTAGAAGTTCTGAAACATTACTGATTTTTCGTTACAGAGCTTTTACTACGGTTTCCGAAGGAACGGCTGCCTTTATTTATCGTCCGTAATATTAAGGTGGGTGACGTTGCCAAAACGATGTTTATGCAAACCAGTAACATGGTATTTGAAAAGTAGTTTATAATTATGTAAGGCTTCCCAATCACTCGTTTCAGTAGACTCTATTGTTAAATGTAACAATCACTTGGTGAGACGATTAAGCTCACAATTTAATACAGAGAGATCAGACAAGAGTTAAATCATTTTTTTTATAAATAATTAACGCTCTCTCTCTATATATATTTTCTAAGTCTCAACGCACGTGAATCCTAGTTTATAATTAAGTATCGAAATTCTTGCTTACCAACTCCCCTGGGCCTAGTGAGCTACTTTTGAATTACTGAAGATTCGATGTTCTTGGTAACTGACTAATCAGGAATCCCTCCTAATAGTTTTTAACTACAGATTATTAGTTGCTACAATTCACTTTCATTCGAACATACAAACATCTACCGGTATCTCGTTACCATCTATCCCTCTTTTCTTTTCAGTTCTATTTCATTTATATATCACTATCCCAATCCAATTCACTACACTTCTTACCTTCATTTAAATTGGCTATATCACGCTCCATTGGGTTAGAAAGGAGTTGGAATTTTACACAATTCAAATTTCAAAAAGTCTTCAAGATTAGTGATGAAAAGAATGCGAATAGCCCAATGACACAAAGAATGTGTCAAACAGAAAATTAATATAAGCATATCGAATTGTTGCATAACTAATAGCTAATTATCGCATATTGAACCGTTTTTCCAGTAGGGGCCTCAAACAACTTTGTCTAAAAGTACTTCTAGGATAAAAAAATTTTCGACTATAAAGAAAATATTCTCTAGAGGGGAAATTTCTCTTTCTGGGGTTGGAAATGGTATTAAGAAACTAACATTTTGAAGTTCTTTTTTGCTCATAGTGATGCGGAGTCCCATCTTCTCTGGGAATATTATAATCCTTTTTTGATTCGTCTATCTGCTTCTCAAAGTGAAAGAGGTTTTCCAGTCAGATCGGAATGATTTATGAGTGATAGTACACCACTAGGGCAAAGAGAGGAGAAAGTGCACTGTAATCAGGAATTAGAGAAAATAAATTAACAGCACTATAAATACCAACAAAATATTTAGATCAATTATTGGTTTATTAAATTAATTAAACAAATTCTAAAGGATTGACGTTTTCAAACGATCCACGTTATCTAAAGAAAGAATGATGAACGGGGTACCTCACATAAAACGTTTTTTTTTTTTTTGTTTCATGCTCTACATCTAGTTGAGCTGTGGGGGGGATTGCGTTTGTCTCTAAAGTGTGTTATGCTTGAGTGTGTGCCAAACTTGGTGAAATGTTCCTTCTTAGAAGGTCCTGGGATCTCCAGGGGGAAAGGAAGAATCGTATGAGGAGTTTTGTTTATTTATACAGTTTTATTGAGAACACATCAAAATGCGCACCGTAAAGTATAAGAAGTAAGCATCAAACTTATAGAAGTAAGTATCAAACTCATTATTAAAGGAATAAACAAAAAGAAAAGAAAAGAAAATTTAAGTGTTATGAAGGATAACAATTACTTACAGTGAATTTACAACAAATT
The DNA here is from genome assembly GCA_019974015.1 of Nephila pilipes. Taxonomy (NCBI): domain Eukaryota; kingdom Metazoa; phylum Arthropoda; class Arachnida; order Araneae; family Nephilidae; genus Nephila; species Nephila pilipes. Next base: position 13,326 of record BMAW01120385.1, read on the forward strand.
TACAAAAATAATCAAAGACACTTCTCTCGGAAACAAGCTGGTGTAATTCTGGAGGTTAATTAATATTGTCTTTTAAGTGTCCATGTTTTAGGAACTTTCTTTCACTGACAAATTTATAACACAGCAGAAGCACATGTTAAATATTTTCGTTGCTACCAACACTGCAATTACAAAAAGTTGCTGGAGCCAAATTATTGTATATCTGCTTAGGTAACTTTTGATGTTTAAATGACCAGTGAGAAATTGGGTCATTTTGTAATTGGTAAAAAAAATGATGGTGTAATTAACTATCTCATTTTGACGGAAGGGCATGACTCCATCATAATTTTTCGCGTGACCTTCTTATAAAGGGATTTAGGAATATTAAAGCAATGTCAATTTAGCGCTTGGTAGCCATCTGCATGAAAATTGGCCTTCTGGTTTCTAAAAATATCCGTGTGCTCACTAACAAATACAAAAGCAACTAAGACATTTTTAATCTTTCAGGAATTTGAGTTTTCTTTGGAGCTCTAAGATTATGTTATTGGAAGAAGAAATACATTTTTAGGATCTCCAAAGGTGAAAGGGAGTCGTTGGAACAAATGAGTTTGTCTGAGACTACACTATTTTGTTCAGTGATCCATTTGATACCGAAGTTTAAATATAAAAGTCCATTGCTATAAAAACCGTACATTCATCTCGAATTCCAGCTTGAAAGTACTTGAATTCAATACCACTTCCGAAGATCAACTCTGCCATCAATATTACTACCATCAGAATAGCACGAGAGGAATTTGGCATTTTTGAACGAGTATTTTTTGTACGCAGCATGTTCTGTGTAATCTAAACACTGATGATATTTCTACTTTACTGCATTCATTTTCAGCTCATAGCATGAATCATTTCAACAGCTGTCTTAGGGCGCTTTAACCCAGTGGTCATAGCCGTGAGCTCATGGCCAACGTTTTGGAGGTTCGAATCCTTGTGCCACTATAAACTAACCATTTAAAAGCGCTGATGCAAATTAAATCTGTCGGAGTTGAAAGTTCTCTCGTTAGGATGGTGAGGGAATTTGGAGAGTTGTGCCAGCTCAGGTGTCGTCTTCGATACTTGACCTAGGTTCAAAATTACGGGATCCGTCGCCAATAGCCTTCGCGTTGCTTATAAGAGTGACATTATTAACCTTATTCATCTGACTTTAACGTTATTAACTCGATTATTCGTTCACTTGAAGGTGGCTCAATATTATGAGGTCGATGATAGCCCTCCTTAACTGCGGATATTTCTGTTACTTCTTTTCTCTAGTTTATTGGTTTGGTTATATATATATATATATATATATATATATATATATCTTTGCTGGGAACATGGGAAGTTTTGTTATGAAAATAGCTTTTAGCTTTGAATAATGTTAAGATTATTAGGATTTCGTTATAACTTAGTTTTCTAGAAAATGTGTGTGTAGCTCGTGGCATGAGTGCGTGGAATGTTTTGAATGAAGATTAGAAGGTGAAGGGATCATCGTTTTTTATTTGGGTTCAATTCACAGCAGGCGGATATACATCACAACGATATTTATAAGGGATACATATAAGACAACTCATCATATCACAACACGCAACATATATTCTCACGCATACCACAAAAGTACTAAAACTAGAGGTTGGGAAAAAGTCTTATGGCGGATAGCGCCATCTGTTGGTTTTTTGGTTCAGTTCTTAAAACCATTGGTTACATGTGATTATTCTACAATTTATCTTCAGGGGAATAAAATACTTAATGTAAATAACACAAGTGTATTTTGTTGAGTTTATTAAATGCCATTTTGTGGACTAATGCCCGCTGTTCTCTTTTTGTTGCTGCGGAGGTAGTTTATCCCAGGGAGTACTGTTTTTATAGTAGTATAACCCTTTGAGGATCTCGGTCTCTTTGGGCGAGGGCCAGTATCCCTCGTTTTGCATCTAAGGGCGACGTAAATATGAATGAATCAACTGAAGTAATAGCTTTAACATACGTTTTTTTTTTTTTTTTTTTTTGAAAATTGTTCAAATTTTTTTTTGTAAGGATTCCTTCAGCTAATATCTGGGCTTACTTTCTGACTTTATATTTAAATTTCCAACTCCTTTCCAATCAAATGAAGCGTGATCACAAATTAGATAAGAAATATAGTGAATGGATTTGAAGAATTCATATTGAAGCGAAGGGTAATTGAATATAAAAAAAACTCTTAACAGTGACATGAATAAAGAGTAGCCGGTAGATGGCATAAGATAGTGATTGTGATCTTACATCGATAGCAGAATGACAGACGTTAACCAATTGGTTTACAGATATTTTCCTCCTAGTTGATTTTATATTTATTGCTTAATTTTAAGAAAATAAGTTTAAAGAAATTTGGAAAAATTCGACTAAAAAGAATCTAAATTCCTCCTCGGAGAAATATTTCTTACAGTATGCCATTTTTGCTACTGCGTAGCTGGAGAAATCACCAAACATATTGTTTGTATTTCGAGATCTATTGAGATAAATTGAATGTGTTATACACCATTCAATTGATCTAACTCTCAGCTTTTCAGTGGTCTATAACATATTACTATCTATTTGTGGAAAGAAGGAAACACTAGAAAAAATTGTAGCTCTTTAGTCCGTCTCACAGTCGGCAAAGTAATAATGGATTTGAAATGTGCGACTGACTACCAGCTGCCCGTGTAAGCTTATGGTTTAAAGAAAATCAAGATTGATTTTAGTTAGGTGGGAATTAAATAACCTACTCGAATCCCGAAATTTACTATTAAACTCACTCGAACCCAAGTAAGTTGATAAGCTTAAACTTCTATATTGATTATGACCCATGTGGTGACCGGGAATGACAGAATAGAACCACTATAGCTCATGCATGTCGTAAGAGATGATCAAAATGGGTACCCAACGTCTGGGGGTATAGCAAGGCACCCTGCCCCTGGAGATTATATTAGGGGACTTGAGGGACTTATCTTCTTTAGGTAAGTACGGGTGCATGACCCCGAGGCCCCCTAGTGATATTTTTTATTTCCTATGGGGTTTACTGTCTTTGGTAAATACGGGTGACACACTCCCGGGTTATCCTAGCGATCATTCTCTAGTTTCGACCCTCCTTCTTGTCAATCAATTTTTGTCTTTTTCTCAGTTTTTTTTACGTCTAGATCACAGTTAAATCTTGTTTGGAGCAGAATAGCCACATCTGGCTCTTGCGCCAATAACTTTTACATTCACTCTATGTTAATTATAAACTGGACTGCAAACAAGTTGAGGCTTTGTAGATAGAGAGATTAATTACAAAGTATTCATAATTGAATAAAAAATGAAAGGACTGGTTTCAAATCAGATTGGTTTTTCAATTAAATCTATATTTATGTATGTGAATATTCATTTTGAAACTATTCAGTTTAGAAATAATTATTGTAGAATAAATGAAAGGAAAGCATCTCAAATTTTGCTTATTAAGTTTATAATAATATTTTTGTTTTAAAAATACCGATGTCTTACATGATAAGATATAAAATTCCTGAGAATTACAAATAAAAAAAAAAATATTTTTTGGGTGTGAATGTATTATCTTTTATATAAAAAATAAACCACACACAGGATCGTTAAATTTTATATACATTTTGTTCTTAAATCTTATGAACCAGTGGTTTTTGATGACATACTCGTATTTATAATGATGCATGGTAATAACTGTTCTTTGGAATTATTATAAAAAACAAAACTAATTATTAACGTCATACTTATAGAAGCAACTCGAGGGCTCTGGTGACGGACCTCGTAATTTTGAACAATGTTCAATCATGATAAATAAAATTTTACTAAATTATTCCTTAGGGTCAAACACAATAATGCTTCAAATAACTTAATTTAATTTTATTTACGATTTTATGCGTAGAATTAAAAACAAATCTCAAAAAAAAAATCGTGTTCTCGTTTCAGATTTTTAAATCAATAACATCCCTTTGTAATAACTATTTTATTCCTAATAACAATATATTTTTCTATCATTTTCATTATAATATTATGTAAAAAAAATTTCAATTACTTTTTCTATGATTTTTATGTAATGTTTTATTCGTGCGTGTTTTTCACTAACAAATAACCCCCTCGAGCCTTAATCTTCTTTAACCTACGTAAAGAAAAATAAATAAACGTCAGCATCTTCAAACTTTCGACGACATCTTTGAAGAACATCTCCCACATTTTCATCAGCAAAAAAAAGTGGAATGAACAACAAAAGACGGGGGAAAGAAACTGAAAGAGGGGAATAGCAACTAACCACTTTCCGACAAGGCACAAGTGTTTTGCCCTGACCTGAAACTCCTCCTCCCTCTCCGGATTCAAATCGATAACCCTCCACACGCAACCCCCATCTCGCGCATGCTCCATTCCATCCCTCGAGTCCAAGACCGCGGGCAAACTCCCACCCCTGAATTCCAAACCCAAACGGAATGTTGACGGTGTGGCCGCGCATGTGTAGGAACTTCTGACTGCCTCCAGCAATCCCTGGGAAGCGCAAGAGCAATGCAGGATCGAAATCCCTCCGAAGAGAGAATGTGATTCCCACAACAAAAGAGGAATAAAGTTGGAATTTTTAAGAGTTTGACCGATTGGAATTCCACTGCTTCTTTTTTCCGCTCTAGAACGTCAGAGAAGCGTTTGGTTTATAGGTGAGTGATAGTTTTCTCTGTTCTTTTGGGGGCTCTTCGGAATAAAGAGGGATGTTGCTGTTACGGATACGTTGTTTATGTTCCTGTCGGAGACTTAAGAAAGGGGTAAATGTTTGGGTGATGGAATTGCGTAGAAAGATGTTGTTGTGTTGGAATGTTGGAGGTATGTTTAGGATAGATGGGGTTGATGTGCAGTTCGCTTGTTGCGCAGTTGGAAACAGAGGATTATAAAAAAATTTTAATAAATTTTTGATGCATTTTCTTTTTATGTAGAAGCGTTAAATATTCGGAAAAAATATTTAAACTAGATTTGATATTTGCAGAAGTGCTTTTTAAAGCAAAATTTATAAATGATTGCTTATTGAAGGTAGTTGAAAATTTACTGGGTAGTTTTAGATGATGTCCAGTTTTACGTTGGCGCTTCATTTTCGATCGAAATACTAAAGAGAAAAAAAATATTTTTTTATATTTTTGAACTCAAGGAATTTAATTGCGCTTGTTCTTATTCTTTAAATTCGTTCTCGCTTTAAAGGAGTTTAAACTATAAGTTTTTGGTACAAAGTTTTGTAAAAAAAAAAATCTTGAACGTAACTTATTTAAAATGGATTTGTTTATAAATATATTTTTAACTGTACCAAAGATACAAAATTGGCACTTAAATATTAATTTAGATTCTGGATTTCAACCGAAAGAAAAATGAAATGTTTGAGTATAGGTGAATGGAAATTATTCAAAAAATTCTCAAATTTCAAACACAGTTATAAAACCTAAATGATAAAATATCTTCATCTATTATTTTATCCATATTTTTTCCATTTTTAATTAGAAAAAAAATATTTTGTATTTTGATTTTTATATTTCTTTCTAATTCAAGGATCTACTCAAAAGTAAGAAATTATTTTATCGCAGATTTATTAAAATATGGATACATAATTTACGAAATTAAATTCTATAAATGGATCATTGACAGAAAATCACGAATCGATCAATGTGTACATAAAAAAACTTTAAAATTGTATATGTAATTTTTACTTCGAAAATATATTCAAACAGCTTTTGATAGGGTGCAAATCTATTGGTTAGTTTTGAAATTCTGTAATGAGTATGCATCAAAATCAAAGATGTTAATTTTTGGATTTGTGAAATAATTCTAAATCTGTTAAAATGTTATGAAATCGTTTTATTAGAATTATATTTTTAAGCTCCAAATATTAAACATATGTTACTTAGAGACCTTAATTTCTTAAATATTAATGCAAAAAATAATTTAATATTGCTTACAACTAAGTTAAAGTGACAGGAAATTGAATAAAATATACAAAAATATATCTAATTAGAAGCATACAATGCATTATTAACATAAAATGGGTTAATATATAATAAACTTTATTGTTTAGTGTACAATTAATAACGGAAAGGTTTTCTATAAAAGATGTCTTATGAAACTACTACCAAGAAAGTTTAAATTATTAGAATAATAAATGATTTGATTGTGATATTTCTTAAGATGTATTTGACTGCATCTAAAATTTCTTATTAACTGAAAGTCTTACAAAAATATATGACAAATATTTTTATTCGCAATTTATTGTACGAATGGATTTGCATTCTTAAGAATTATTTGTTATGTTATATAATTATTTTTTAAAATAAATCCTTGTATTTATTGAATATAACAATTCTTCCATTTATACATTACGTGAGTGATAATTGTATGTTATCGCACAAATAATATTAGCTCGTTTCTATACCTTTATCTTATCATTTACATAGATATTTCACGCAAGCTCGCAAACGTGTAATAGTCAATATCCCAAAATAAGATTAAAAATGCATATATTTAGTTCTGATTTATTTTACTGCATACAAAAACGTTATTTTTTATCCTTAATATTTTAAAGTGTTTTTTTTCCGGGAAGGTATCTTAAAATTGCTTTAAGATAATCTTGCAAAAAATGCAGTATATTATCATATTAATTTGCATAATTTGAATTAAAATTATTTTGTTTTGAAAATATTTTGATATCTTTTCCGGAGTAGGTAAATATCAAAATATCAATAAGTCTTAGAAAATTTAAAACAGCATTAAAAGTTAAATATGTTAATTAATTATATGTTTTAAAGCATTTATTTGCATTATGAAACAAAAACTTTTTTCTGCAGCAAATCTCTTTTAGAATTGTGCGCATAAATCCATATACGATTGTAAAAGCAAAACGTTATCATTAAACAATAATTTATGAATTATTTTAAATTTTTATAGAACATTAAAATTAGTTTATCAAAGTGCAAATTAAAAATCATTTTATACAAAAAAAAATGTATCATATCGTATAAATTTTAATAAATATAAATACTCGAAGAAAGAGAGGGGAATGCCCAATTTCATTCATTTAACCCCTTGAAAACTTTAACTATTAAAAATAAGGGAGAATTCAAAAGAATTCAAATTAAATAATGTTTGAAGTCGAACTGAATATATGCTTTCTAAGAAAAGTAAACTTTATCATCATTTTGGGATTTCTTAACCTTTTTTGTGATTGAAAAAATAAATGGAAGAAAATCATGCAGATTTGTTTACAATGTATTAAAAATATTCGCAGGTTTGAAGGAAGTACCGCAGGTTTTAAAAAGATTTTTTACCTTTATTTCTATTATTCGTTCTTGGGTTCTCCGATCTTTAAAAACGCATTTTCGAAAATCGGAAGAAAAAAATGTGATTCTAAAGGATACAATTATTCTTTGCTCTTTCGAAATGCACCCCTTTTATTACATTTAAATGGTTCTATAAATTAACATTGAATTCAAGAAATCAGAATAGCTGGTAATCGGGAACCTGAAGTCAGCCACGCTATAGAGCTACATGAGGGCTATGGGAGACAGGCACCACAATTCTGCACCATAATCAAGTGACAAGGTAGATATCTGATTTAGAAACCCACTCCCTTACGTTATATTAGAACTGAATCCCAGTTTTATTTAAATTGCATCAACCACATTTAAGTCTCACCTTTGCTGTTCTTAATGAAATAAAGGCTTGATAGTTTAGTTTTTATTAACGTCGCACTAGAAGCAACACGAGGGCTATTGTCCACGGACCTCGTAATTTTGAACCACGGTCAATTGAAGAGGACAACACTGAAACCCCCTCTCCTAACATCCACACCACGCCAATGGGAGGACTTTGGGCCCCGAACAGATTTAACGTGCATCAGCCCCAGCTACACGGCTGGTCTTTGGCGGCCAAGGATCGAATCCGTGACAGATCGAAAACCGTCGGCCACGAATCCGAAATTATGACCACTATGCTACCGCGGCCTTCAATAAGGGCTTGAATTTTCAACTCGATTCGAACTTTACCAAGCTCGTGATCTCAACAGTAGGTTATGATAACTGTAGCCGTGTGATCATGGCGTAGAACTCCTGACCGACTATATTTCTGTCGAATTATTTGTTCAAGACTTAATTTCGATTAAAACTGATGAATAGGATGCCTGTTCAGGTATCAATCTTGTCGTCTGACCATGATTGACAATTACGAGGCATATTGGATGCGTTTGATAGATCTTTGTGTCGTCGTGAAGAATTTGACATTCTGAAACTTTCATTACAACAAGCGAATCTTAAAGATAAGTGTTTTAACATTTGATAATATTTCATTATAAAACATAGAAATTGGTAGAAAAAATAAGCAGAACACATTCGATAATACGTTGGGCTCAATTTTATACTAAAAACATTCAAACATATGGAACACTTTAATTTTCAGATCGAGAAATTTTTTTTGTGTGGAAATTTTTACTCATTCTTAAAATCTATTTAAGAATCATTATATTTATTACCTCAATCTGTCTCATATTATCTGTGCAAGAACTTAAGAGCCCTAAAATAACAAAGCGTATCAAGGAAACGTTGTTTCGATTTAAGAGCGAGAAAAGTTCTGTTAGCGAAATCGTATGTTTAATATTTGATGTGAGAGATCCGCCATTTGTCGTAATGTGTATCTCAAGGGAGACAGCAAAGGACACGAGGAGGGGGACGCTGCCTCCACCGCATCAACACGCAACAAACGAACTCTATGTATGAGTGTATGAAATTATAAAATCAAAACCTATTATTTCGCCGCATTTAGCATAATACCGAACACGACGTGATCCGAATTATAAAGAGCGCGTGAGTCATTTTTCGCCAGTCGATTGTCACGCGATTCGCCAAACGATAGACATACGAAAGAATTTAACAGGAAGGAAGCCGTGGGTGTGGAACGAATTCATTTGTGTTTTATGTTTTAACAAAAATATTATTATATAATTGGGAGGTTTACGATGCCTGTCATTTTTTGATATTCGTACTCTTTAGCTTTACGTAGAATAACGATAAGCATAGATAAGTAATTGAAAATTATCAAGAAAAATTCTTTTTACAGGTATTTAAGACTCCCGTCTACCCGCCATTTTGCTTTCGTGGACTAATGTTAATCCTATGGGATTCCGACTTTAATTCTCACATCTTTACTATTTGATCTATTTGAATGCAATAAAGTGATCTGAAAAAGTAAAAAAATAATGAATACTTTTGTGGAATTATTTTTTTCTTTCGATTTTAATAAATATTTAAAGATATTTTTAAAGACCGGGAAAGCTCGCAAACGAATCATTAAAATAGGGGTAAAAATATTTTTAAAAAATGGTGGAAAAAAGTAATTCCATAGAAGCATTCATTATTTTTTGCTCTTTCAGATGCTCTTTATTGCATTCAAATAGATCAAATAGTAAAGATGTGAGAATTAAAGTCGAAATTCCATAGGATTTACATTACGTCCACGAAAGTAAAATGGCGGGTAGACGGGAGCCTTAAGTGTTTGTAAAGTGTATTTAACAAGCCAGGAAAACGTCTGTAGAAATGATTCCTAGTGTGTGGTTGAGTATTATAATGTTAAAATGTAATCTCGAAATACCGTAAAAAGAAGAGGAACAGAAAGAGGAGTGGAATATTGTCAACGATCCAAAGAGAACCGATTATCAAATTAAATGGTATCCTAGACCATTGGTTTCCAAAGTGGGGTCATTGAATATTGCAAAAGTTTTCATAATTATTTTTCATTGGTAAATTATTTGAATAATGCAGCTATTTGAGAGGTCCATTAAGTATAGATTATCTTTTTCTCGTTGTAAATGTGTTTATTTTTTTTTTATCACTTACTTTGAATTGGCTAGGGAGCAGTGAAAATTCTTAGTTCAAAAAAGGACAGGGCTAAGCGAAAAAGTTGGGGATCCACTGCCTTAGACCAACTCTCAGTGATCAAGTTCTGTGGGGGAGGCCAGTATCATATCCACTGTTATCCTGATCGTATTCAAAAACGGTTTCTCACGCGCTTTTCCTTTTAACTAACGTTTTGGGCTATTTTATAACGTTATTTGATTTCAGAATCTCACCTCGTAAGGAACCGTGACTAATGCAAACTAAAATTGTAGTGAATTCGAAGAATCAAATGGAGAGATTGGATGTGTTAAAATGTTGAAAGGAGTTACATGGTTCGCGAGAATAATATACGCCTAACATTGGTAGAAGGTTCTAAGTGATAACCTCAGAACAGTCCGAGTTATCTGTAACTTGGACCTTGTTTACAAGTGTTATTTTCAGAATTGGAATCAACTTTGAAGTTATTGCAATTAGAAGAATTTTCAATTACAGTCTTTGTATGAGGACGCCAGTTAATAATCACTCTACATACGCAATAATTGCTTTGTGCTCATTACATAGAAGAGAACAAAACTAATTCGATTTTCTTAAACGAATCTTCCTTGGCTGAATATTTATTCAGTTCCAACGACTCAAGAGTCTTAGTATCGTAGCGAAGGCGTCACATTCCAAACACGCTTTCGCCAATCATTGGGGCTCAGTTCGAATCAGAACTCATTACTAAATATAAACGATTGTACTCCAGGCACTGCTTGCTAATGAGTATGTGTGAGAGGGAATCATTACTATGAGGGATTTAAGCCCAGACTCCGCTTTCCAAATCATCTGTCAAAAGTCCTTATAGTCACAAGCTGTCCCGGTTACACATCGTATCGTTAATAAGGACAAATTAAGTGTATGGATAGTAGCTCTGGGGTCTTTGTGTGTCCCCCCCCCTTCTGTCTCTTTTTTTGGTCGGTCGTTGCCTTCTTGGCATTGTGATCTGCCGTAGTTCAATCGTTCGAGCAACGTTGTCGACAGATGGTATTGCGCATGCCCAAATGTCGAACTATTCTTCGATTTTAACAATCTGTTTTCTTTCGGTTATTTGCACGTTTTCTCTCAAATGATGATTTACACTGATAATTTACCCGAACCCATACGTGAGACATTGCTATCGCCTAAATGAGATGATGGAATCTAATTCGAATGGAAGTAAGGCCTCAGAAGTGAATTATTTTCTTTTACTGCACGGAATCCTCTCTGATGTTATGTTCTGGAACTCTAGCTATACATTCACTGGACTCCAAATTTGAATAATTTAAGTGCGGAATCCTTTTTTCTTTATCTTAGAATGTTTCTCATTGTTTTATACACATTATAAGAAGTGGGGGGGAGGTCTAGAACCAAGAAAGTTTCCTTTCTGCTTCACGCATACTTTTCTAACAATAAAATACATTAAAATTCTTCGACTATATTTTGTGGAATAGGGCTAAAATAATATAGTAATAAGGTAGTATAAAATCATATTTTCTTAAAATGAGCTTGTAATTTTCGATATGTGGCATTACGAATAAAATTTCAGTTTTATCAAGGGTTCACGTTATAACATTGTTTTCATACACAATCAGGTTTTATCCACAGGTGTAGATTACTGTCCATAAAAGATAATGGTTCTTATGAATTATTATTATTATCTGAATTCATGTTATACTTCGGAAATAATAAAAAGTAAGATATAAAAATTATTTAACTTGAAAATAACATTTGAGGATTTCTTTTATTTTATGATTATTTTAAAGGTTTTTAACAAGTTTAGGGGGAAAGTTTATAAATGAATATTTGTATTTAGTATCAAATTGCAATGCAATATTAAATGTTACAACTAAAACTTGGAAACTTTTTTTGCGAAGGAAGTTCACTATCTTGATTTCAAAGAAAGATTTTGAAACAGAATAGCTTATGAATTCATACTTATGTTATCCTATTAATAAAAGAATAAAAAGAACAAATTCGAAAGCCTTATTAGCTTCGAAATATGCAGTGTATTTATATATAGAAATATACTGTATAATTATATCGCAGGTTATTGAACCCCATAAGGTAGAAAAACAACGGATCCTTCAATATCTGAAGTAAACTTCTGCTAAACGTTTTTCCAGAGGAAATGAAAATCGATTCCACCAAGAGAAGAACTTCATTCCTTATTTAAACAGAAAAGCCAAACTCTTCACTTCGCCTCGCTGTTTTTCTTTCCGAACTCTTTGTCGAGAACAGCAATCACATTGCGGTAGTCCCTCATTCTCGGTAAATATTGTCAGCAAGAATATCAACTTATTTATCCAAGCATATTTATTTATATAATGATTAGATATTTAGTTCCTGGATGCATATTCCGAGAAGACTGACGCCTTCTTTTGAACTTGATTGAAAAAATTCTCAAAACAGTTATTGTATTTCGAGTACACATTTAAGCAGATCGAAGTAAAAGATAAAATAAAGAATTTTTATATTAATGTTTTGAGCTTTATAGAACATATGGTTATCATACTGTTTCACTGGATATTTCAAGAATATCAAAACATAAAACATGATTATTAGCTTTAGCAGTTAAACATTTCTGTGTGTATTTCGGAAACAAAAATTATCAGGAGCGATTCCGGTTGACTTGTATCACTTTAATATCGAATTTATTAACAAATAATGTGTTTCTGGAAGACCAGTTCGGTGAAGCATGGGATTTTCTTCGACGCTGCGCTTTAAAAAAAGTTTTCTTTTGCAATAAAACCTTTTTTAAGACATTTTTAAAAAAAAGAAAGGAATTCAAATAAAAATGAGACATTATTTCAATTATCTCGATGTCTAAATTTCTAAGTTAACATCTAAAAAAAGGTTTAAAAATGAAGTCAAGTATAGTCAAGTATTTTATAATAAATATTTTTAATACTACTGAAGTCAAGTATTTTATAATATTCAATTATATTTCAATCGATCTCTTTTTCTGATGCGTTTAATGTTTCGCCTATTACACTGCAATGTTAAATGGTCTTTAAGCTCAAGATGAGAAATGGCGTAATTTTGGAATATTCTTGAAATTTAAGAACACTGCATCATAAACAGATGCATGTGTAACAACGTCGCAAATTTATTAGATAATTGGAACAATTATCTGCCTGGAAATGTGTTCGAAGTTTCAATAACGTTCTTTTGACATTAGGCGAAGACAGCCTTAAGATTTCTCAGGGTATTTTGTACGTCAGGGTATTTCATGACCTACGTACAAATGCAATATAACACTTAAGTAAACATATAAGTAAACTTTGGTGCCAGAATAAAGCATTATATATGTTCAAAAGACTTCGCACAGCGATCCGCACCGTTCTTCTTCTTCAGGACAACGCAAGACCACACACAGCAGGTGTAACACCAGAAGAATTAAGCCTATATCGCTGGACAATGCTTTAACATCATCTAGAGTCCGGACCCATACGAACTATAATTTGTTTCAATCTTCTAAAATAATTTAGGAAGAGAAAGATTTTTATTGAACGAAGATATGGGCGCTCTTGCCTCCGTCTACGTCTAAGTTCTTTTTATCATGTAATAATAAAAAAAAAAAACTCCCAATAATTTAAAAAATGTGTAGAAAAATATATAGAAAAATAATATTGGAGTATCTTTGGCAAGTAGTATTTCAAATATATATATAACACATCGATCAATAACTCC